>MU730577.1:90792-120707 GCA_026770625.1 Nicotiana glauca
CAGTCTCCCGCAAATTTTACAGGAGTTAGCAAAGTATATCGGTCCAGCATAATATGCTGGAGTTCGTACACAAATGTACTAGAACTCCCATATATTATACTGGACCGGTCCCTGTTACAGCAAAATAGTGGCTATTTTTCATTGACTTGGTAAACGCTGGCTATTTTTCATTGACCAGTGTGAAAACTGGCTATACTATGATATTTTTACAGATTCTCTCCTTAATTTTAGCCCGTTTTTAGGGAATATTCTGCCCTTTTAATGCCTAATAGTCGAATGATACAAAATTTGTAGGTAAAACGTGAACTGGGCGGGTAATTAACAAACTATGCACATTTAGGGTAATAAGGTTTCATATATGGTATAGTCATGAAAAAACCCCTTTCTAAATTTTTATCTCTTTTCAGAAAAAAAAAAAAAAAAGGAAAGTATATTCGTTTTCTCTTTCAGAAATTGTATGAAATTATCTTTTTATAAACTGTACATGCCCGATAAAATTGTAAATTTTTGTTTACTCCTCCTGTCATTAGAGTTAAACACAATTTTCACCAAAACCAGTGTTAATATATTGTGAGCTTTCATGATCAGAAGATTTAGTGATTTTTCTTGATTTCTCACTTGATATTCGATAGCGACATTAAGGCTTCGATTAATTCGGATTCGCACGTGAAGCCATTAAAGTAGAAAATACTATTCTCTATTAGGAATTTTCCGTTCTAGAGGCTCAAATCAAAAATATCTGTAAGGGTAAATGGATTTTACCTATCTCATTATAAACATAGGTGGTAATAGAAAATTAGTTTGAAGCAAAAGATAATTCGTGTAAATTGCCCAAAAAAATTCTTTAATTTATTTTAATATAATATGCAACAAGAACTCATGTTCATTTCCCCTTGCTATTTGTTGGATATTCAAAGGTTAAGAGCGACTCATGACTCATCCTTTCACCTTTTCACTTATATGCTATTATTTTATTTACCTTGAAAGTGAATGAATATATATATATATATATATATATATATTTGTTTGATTCTGCTTTGTGGCCTAACACGAAAATAAAACAACAATTTAGGCACGTCTTGTCTTTTAGAAAACACAATAAAGAATATACATCTTTCTTTGCTTAATAGTTAATACACAATTAAATGTATGTATACTGTGGGAATGAAAAGGGGAAAAGATTTATAACTTGATTAATTCGGCTCACTTCCAATGTTTGTTGTCCTATTCTAAGTGGGCATTTGGACATAAGAATTATATAATTTCGGAAAAAATTAATTTTTTTTTAAAAGTGAAAATGATATTTGAAAATTAGAGTTGTGCCTGGACATGAATATAATTTTGGGCTGTTTTGAATTTTTTTAAAGTGATCTGAAGTGAAAAATTTGAAAATAGCTTTTTGGGGTTTTCCAAATTTTCAAAAATTTCCAAAATTCATGTTCAAGTGAAAATTGAAAATTTTATGATCAAACATTGATTTAAAAAAAAGTAAATTTCTTTCAGAAAAAGTAAAATTTTTATGGCCAAACGAGCCCTAACAGCTTGTTTGGACGGTTGTTGCCTATCGTATCGTATCGTATTGTTATTTTAAATACAATGTTTGTTTTGATTGTTACTTAAATTTTATTATATCGTATCGTATCGTTAAATCCGTCGTTACGTAACGATGAAATGTGACACTTTATGTAACGACCGATTTGGTGTGGTCGCGTCGTTTCCTTGTGTTTTTCTCTCAATCTCACCATTTATTATTATTAAATAATTTTATTTTATCATTTATCCTATTTTTTTATATACCGTATCATAATTTTTTTTTATAATATTGCAAGTTTATTCATCATACCACAGGTGCATGATACCATGAAACGATGCCAAAACGACACAATTCATCCAAATATTATGTTCATCAAACAATACAGTACAATATAATACAATACGATACAATATTTATGGAACGATACTTAACAACCATCCAAACAAGCTGTAAAGTAAACCAACATATTTTAGCTTTTTGGCTTTCATAATTACTTGAGAGACTTTTAAAATTGACTGACAGTTACTATGATGTCTGTACGATGAATATGGATCAAATAGCAGTCTGCATGTTAATGATTGTTTGCTTTTAATGTACTAAACATAAAGTGAAAAAGCCAAAATAAAATAAAATAATAATAAACATAAAAAAGTTGAGCTTGATTCAAGAAATGCGTTGATATCAATTTTCAAATGCTCCCTTCTATTTGTTTTGCTGTTTTTATTCTTTTTAATCCCAAGGAAACTTCATTTCAACAAAATAATTGTTCCATTATTTTCATAAGGAATTCGAATAACAAATATACCGATTTGAAAATTTTAAATGTCGAAGTACAAAATCTTTTAAGGTTTAAATCGTAATGTGTTAAGTCGTAAAGATTATAAATGATAAAATGGAGATGGCTACAAGCTTTAACTTATTAGATTAATTTATAAGGAGTGTAATCATTTCTTAAGCAATTCGGTATATGGTACCTACTGATCCGACTAATCTAAATTTGCACTATGTAAGGTCTATTCAAAAAAGTAGGCATAACGCATAAAATCCTCTCCGACCTATGAATATATTACCTACGATACACCTTTTCTTTTTGGGGGTTTGATGCCCCATGAACTATTTTAAAGTATAATAAACACCACCCTAAGTGCTGATGTGGCATAGAGACTGTGCACACTCTCATAAGGACAAATGGAAGTTACAAAAATAATTTTGAAATTGATTAACATTGTTGATATCCAAATTTTCCCTCATATATTTTAAAATGTGCATACACACTTTCAAAATACTATACATGCATCTACAAACATGCACAAGTATTTTCATAATTTTTCTATAATTTTTAAAGGTCTTAAATCAATTTATTTCTGCATTTTTAATTTTATAAATCTTCAATAATTATCCCTCATATTACTTTACAATAATTCAATAATCTAAATTCATCATTTATGCTCATATAAGTGTTCAAATATTTTAATTATTTTTTTACAATTACATTTGCATTTTAAGACTATAACTGCATATTTTGCAAAAATAGCCGCTATATATGCATAACTACAGATATTGGGGTTATCAGTAAAACTGGGAGGGATTCTTTATATATATATATATATATATATATATATATATATATATATATATATATATTGGGAACGGGTAGAAACCATGCCTATAGGATTGCTACGATGTTTGTTTACTTTTGTGCATTCATATATCATGTCTATAGGTTTAAATCAATTCCTGCATTTAGAAAACATGCCTATAGGATTGTTGTGATGTTTGTTTACTTATGTGCATTCAGATACCATGTCTATAGGTTTAAATCAATTCCTGCATTTAGAAACCATGCCTATACGATTGCTGTAACGATCCAACCAGTTGTTTTGAGCCCTAGCATGTCGTGCAGCAGTCTGAGGCCATGAGCAGCTTTATTTAGGTATTACAACTTGTACGCATGGTCGGAATTGAATTTCGGGAAATTCGGAGTTGATTCGGAAAGAGAATTATCATTTCAGAAGCTTTAAGTTGTAAGAATTAGCTAAGATCAGATTTTTAAGTAAACGACCTCGGAATCAAGATCTGAAGATTCCAGCAGGTTCGTATGATGATTTAGAACTTCGGTGTATTCCCGGTTCGGGTTTTGGATAACCCGGGAGCGTTTTGACGCCTATTGTGGAAGCTAGCATTTTAGAAGAAAATTTCATAAGTTTGGCTTGAAGTGCATTTCAGTATTATCGATGCCCATTTGGGATTCCGAGCCTGTGAATAGCTCTGTATGGTGATTTGGAGCTGGGAGCGCGATCAGAAGTGAATTCGGAGGTCCGTAGGTCATTTTGGAGTCATTTGGCTAAAGATCGAAATTTGAAGGTTTTTTGAGAAGTTTGACAGGAGGTGAACTTTTTGATATCGGGATCAGAATCCGATTCCGGAAGTTGGAGTAGGCCCGTAATGTCGAATATGACTTGTCTGCAAAATTTGAGGTCAATCGGACGTGATTTGATAGGTTTAAACATCGAAAATAGAAGTTTGAAATTTTAAAGTTTATTAAGCTTGGATTGGAGGTCGACTCATGATTTTAGTGTTGTTTGATGTGATTTGAGGCCTCGATCAAGTCCGTAATGTGTTTTGGAATTGGTTGGTAGTTTTGGTTGAGGTCCCGAGGGCCTTGGGTGTTTTCGGGATGGTTTCAGATCGAATTTGGGTAAAAAGCTGTTGCTAGTTACTGGTATCTGGTTTCCTTCTTCGCGAATGCGAAGCAAGTCTCTCGAACGCGAAGAGGAAAATGGGAGACTTCTGGTTTTGGCCTTCGTGAATGCGAAAAGGAAGCCGCGAACGCGAAGGGATGGATCGAGCTGCTACGCGAACGCGGGGGAGAGATCGCAAACGCATAGAAGAGAAAGCTGTGCCTGGGTCTTTGGCTTACGCGAATGCGAGGCTTTGTACGAAATGTGTAGGGGCTGGGTAGCTGGCCTTCGCGAACGCATTAGACGGTCCGTGAATGCGATGAGGAAGGTTGGGGGCTGAAGAAGTTGTGCTTCGCGAACTCAATGGTATTTCCACGTTCGCGAAGAAGGGTCGCCTGGGCAGTGTTCTTTTAAAAATCGGATTTTGGTTCATTTCCACTTCATTTCTTCCATAGGACCCGATTTTGGAGCAACTTTGGAGTGTCATTTTCATCCCCCAAGCATGAGGTAAGTGATTTCTACTGGTTTTGAGTTAAATACAAGGTTTATATATGGATTTAAACATGAAATTGGTAGAAAACTTGGGGTTTGAGGAAAAACCTAGAAAATTAGTATTCTTGGATTTTGACCACGATTTTGGGTATGGAACTTAGAGAAAATTATATATTTGAGTCCGTGAGGCTATATGTAAGCTTCATCTTCGAAAAATTTCGAATTTCGAGCGCGTGGGCTCGAAGGCAATTTTGTCAACTTTTCGATCGGGGTTAGGAATTGTTATAAATTGGATTAATATGAGTAGTTTATCGTATATTAATGGATTTGCATAACTATTGGCTAGTTTTAGAGCGTTGTGCGTCAATTAGAGTCTTTGGAAGGGCGTGGAATGCCGGTTATGAATCTTCGAAGCGAGGTGAGTCTCCTTTCTAACCTTGTAAGAGGGAATTGTCCCCATAGGTGAAATAATTAGTTATGTGCTCCTATTTGTAGGGGATACGTACGCACGAGGTGACGAGAGTCCGTGCGTAGCTACTATTATGCTATTGTCCGGGTAGTTAGGACCCCAAAGCATGATATACTTGGATTACTTGTGAACCTATTGATAGCTTGAGTTGCTTAAATCACATCGAATTAGTAAATGAACTTTTAAACAGATTAAACTTTTCTTAAATGGTTAAAAGAGGATTTGTTTTCATTGGACAATTACTCCGTGTGGACTTCTTGATTGACTGTCTGCGTGTTTATTTTTTTGGAGCGGACCGAATGCCTCGGCAGTGAACAATTTATTTTCGGTTAGAGCGGGTCGTACGCCTTAGCATGATTTGCGCATGCTTGTATTGCTGCCTTGAACTTATTAAAGTTGTTATTTTCCCTTCATGGCTTGAAAATATTTGGGATAATAACGAAATGGAATTTTGGAAATTTCCTATAAAAGAAAAATTGTTTATTTGTTTCCTTCCATTGGATTAAAATTATGTTTTTATAGTAATCCATGATTTAATTATATCATTATTGGACCATTAGTAAGTGTCGAAGTTGACCATCTCGTCTCTACTTCTTCGAGATTAGACCGGATACTCATTGAGTACACGTTGTTTTCGTACTCATACTACACTTCTGTGCATTTTTGTTGCACCGGTATATGTAACTCTAGTGGCCTACCGGACATAGCAGCACGGATAATTCGAGGACTAGGTGAGTTGCATTATTCGAGGCGGCCCGCAGCTAGTATAGTCCCTCCCAGTATACTGTATTTACTTTATGTCCACTGTATTTCTGACTGATGTTGTATTTTATTTCCTTCTTAGTAGACGCTCTGCAATTGTGACACCGTGTTCTGGGATAATTTTGAAATATTTGCATTAATTTCTTATCATTTAATTTGAACTGAAGCGATTATTTTTTATTTATTTATGAAAATAGAGTAAAATCATAGATTTCAAGAGTATTAAAACGAGAATTTTATTAAGTAATTTGGTTGTCTTGCCTGATAGCGGTGTCCGGCGCCACCACGACCTTTTAGTGGATTTTGGGTCGTGACAACATGGTATCAGAGCACGAGGTTCCTAGGGTCTCACGAGTCATGGGCAAGTCTAGTAGAGTCTCGCGGATTGGTACGGAGACGTCTGTACTTATCCTCGGGAGGCTGCAAGACTGTTAAGAGTATTTCCCTTCTTGATTCCTTATTGTGCGATTTGATCCTTGGAGGCGTATGCCTTTAATTCATTCCTATTCAATCTTACGCGATGTGAATCGCTTGTTATAAATCAAGAATTGAAGAACCGTAATGGTACTACAGAGGTGATACGGGATGTTTCTCCCAATATAGCTGATCGGATTATTATTGTCGCTTTATAGGAGAATATTTTATTGTTTTAGCCCAACAGCGACACTTTTGAGGGCTCCGAGGCTAGGCACAAGTTGCCACGATACTTATGAACTATTGTTCTGCAGTATTGATATGATGGTAGGACATTTGCCTACTTGTCGGGTCGGTGAATGACTTGATGGGAGGTTTACTCAGTGCATGATTTAGAGATTTAGTATTTTATTCCCGGCAATGGGAAGGCAATCGGACTAAGGATGGTCAGATGTGGGCTGGCAGAAGTAATGAGACTTTATATTTGCAAGTGTGGTGGAGCTTTCTTCTATGATGGGGTGTCGTTATCCTAATTGAACGTACTAAGTTTGTCGGTGTTATGATCTTCTACAATTCGCCTTTGGGGCAAGCTATTGTTAAATAATATTGAAAATGCGGCTGTCAGACATCGCAGGGTGCGGTAGTTCAGGATTGAATCGATGTTTCTAATGTCGACGGTATGAGAAAGATGATAAGGTTAGAAGCAATGGTGGGTTCAAGTGCCACGAAGATAGATTTTATTTAAGGCAGTGGCTGAGCAGCAAAGGATGAGGATAGACATGTGTGAAGTGTCAGGCGATGGCTAAAAATTTCTAGAAGGCCGAGTATAAGAGGCCAAGGGTTGAGTAGTCGATTAAAGGGATGAATTTTGCCAAAGTGGGAGAGTGGCGGAGTTGCATATGGGCATTGTGGTAGGATGACTGTGCACCTTAATAAGAGTTTGGAGTGATTTGGGAGAATTTTAGTGACTGGTGGTTTGGGCCTGCGGATTAATTTGAAGTATGGGCTATTATGCGGTATGAGATTTGATATAACGGGAATGAGCTGTTTAAATGAAGAAGTATACAACATAACTTTGAATTGGAAGAATGTTGCCGCAAATTTAATTGATGTCCACGAAGGGTGAATGGACTTGTGCAGCTAGAGAGTGAGCTTGGACTCAGGATGGGTTATTGATGTCGTAGTAATTGTACCCCGGGTAGCAGCGTTGGAAGATGCCGGGGAGTGATTTCTATAGGTGGGTTATTCCTGTGAGCAGGTTAGCGGTTGCGTGGTTGGTGAGGCTTTTGCGAAGAATTCTATTGGTTATACAGCGAAAGGATCGGTCATGCGAATGTTGTTAATAATTCAGAGTATAAAAAAGGGGGTTTCTACAGTAAGATATTGAGAATTTTGGCGGTTGATTGCGCAAGTTTATGTCAATAAGAGATTAAGAATCCCGGTGAACTCCAGAGTTGTGTAATAGTGGCTTCGAGCTAAGTGAGAGAGTCCCACCGTCTATGATTGGGTTGCATGGTAACTACTTGCGAAGTTTCTGGTGATTAGCATACTGATGAGTTATTTCAGCTACGGTAAAAGAACAAAAGTGGTAATTTGAGCAAAGGAATTATTAAATGTGTGCTATCATTGGCCTTATTGGCCCATGTTCAGACTTGAGAGTGATTCTGTTGGGTGCTCCGTCGAGAGGATATGCTTGTGCTAGAAGAATCATGGAGTTGATTATATTCAGGCCAAGTCAGAGCGGGCGGCTCTCAGCAACTGCCCTAGTGGATTCAAAGAGGTAAAGTGTGGTGCCTAATGGTTTCGATATTATAGGTACGGTTAAGAACCAAGCTTGGTAGCAGCCTATGAAAAGAGGCACAAAATGTTCTATGATGTTTTGACTTGCGATATGGTGATTGGGAGGTACGAAATGGTTCATGGGATTTGAGACAGCTTGGTCTCGTGATTCAAGGTCACTCTGGATGAGTGGGGTGGAATGTGTTATGTTTTGAATGGAGTTATTATTATTTCTAAGGCAATCTAGGACAAATTGGAAGAAGAGGGATTAGTTAGCCATAGTCGAATTGGCATGTTGCTGGTAATGATCAGTTCTTTCAGCATGATCAAGTTATGCAAGTGAATTGTGACGGTGCGTGTGAGGCTTGTCGGTCGCCATAGTTAGTGTTATTCAGAAAGTATTCTACCCTTGTGGCCTGTTACGTGTAGGCGGATCTTAGAAAGGTTATGGTGGGTTATACCACTACTTAGAGATTTGCATATTCTACGATCATGAGAATTCACCTGTGTGCTGCTATGGTTCTCCTGAAGTGAGTTAAGCGGAAAGTTTATATGATGAGGTGTTAACCTAATAGTGGTTTTGAAGTTCTGATGGAAAGTATGTTGTATCGTATGTTGGCATGTTGGGTGCAGTGAGTGGTATGGAATTTGAAGTGGAGATCAAGGTAACAGTTCGGTATGGACAAAGAGGTCACGAGCTCGGATGAGCAGGAATGGAGTTTCGATGTTTAAGGTAAGTTGGTATTGTCTTAAGCGTCACCTGAGATTGGTGTTTTGTGCAAAAGGCTTTGCATCATGGTTAATGATTCTTGATCGCTTTTCATTGTTAATGCGGCCGGTGGTTTGGAGGTACGACCTAGTTATTTGTTATGGTAGGTTGTGGGAGTGTGTCCCACAGGAAGATTGTATAAGTATGGCAAGTAGTCATTTGATTGATTAAAGACTTAAACCAAATATGAAGGTTTTGATAATATCGTTGATTTGAGAATGTATGCCTGGAGGGCACTCAGTCTATTAAGTTGTGGATTGTGGAGGATTTCCCCGGTTATGATGGTTGTTCTTATGCGTTATGAAAGAAATGAGAGTTATTATGGACCTTGGAAAGGTTATTAGCCTAGTCAGTGTGACCAGAATCAGTTTGAGGTCGGTGGATGGATTCAAATGTGAATATGGGCTCTATATCAGGCCAAATGTGTTCATTTCAGTAATGCGCTCCTTATAGAGGAGTAGACAGGGTGTTATTTCATTGTCAGATATTTCATGCAGTGATACATTGCACCGTGTGAGTTGTGAGACGGCTTGAGAAATTGCTTATGTATTAAGGATCCGCGCAGAAATGATGTTATATAAGCAAAATGGCTCTTGAGATTCAGATTGTATATCACACCTCAGTTGTGCTTGAGTTTTGTAGCTTATAGCGCTATATGTCCCCTCAGGGATGGTATTATGCACTCAGCGTGCTTGTGATTGAAATTCGGTATTTTATTGTAATGAGCAATTTAGCTCGATGTGCATCTCCTTAGGTGAGTGTTATGTGTGGATTGGATGGCACACCGCCATGGGTATGTTATGAGAGGATCGGGTAGCACGCCGCCATAGGTATGTTATGGGTGGATCGGGTGGCACGCTACCATGGGTATGTTATCTGGATCGAGTTGCGCGCCGCAACAGTGTGATGTTGAGTATAGTTTTCTATATGCTACTTTTGTATGACTTGCTTCTTATTTTCTAAGGAAAGTTTGTATTAGTGCGTGGGTTAGGTAGTTCCTTCCAGAGTTCGTTCTCCTTTTGTATCACATTCGAATTGGTAGCCTATTGGCACATTATGACATCATATGAAACTATTGATTATGTCCGAGGTGGCTTATTACCTGAGCAGTTCGTACTGGGTGAGACGAGATCATTGGATATAAGATCAGTGCAATATGACTATATGAAGTATATTATGGAGCTAAGACCATTATTTGGTTCAGAATAAGGTGATAGTTCTTGTCAAGAGTATAGACCTAATGAATTGTTGATTCGGCAGTCAATTATGAATTTCTACACATCTCTTCCGTCATGGCGGTATTGTAAGAATTAGAACAAGACCTATGTAGGTCATGAGGTGCAATGGGAGCATCAGATTCGTAGAATTTCGACTAAATTGATCAGAGAATGTTATTGTGGTCCTATGAGTAAAATGGTGCAAGGTGTGAATTCAGCTAAGGTATGTAGTCACGTCTTGGTACTACGTGTAGTGATTGATATGATGTGCGTATGTTGGAAACAGGCCTAGCATAGAACTCCGGATGTTGGAATTGGATTCTAAGGCTTATTTGCTTGAATAAAAGGAAATATCTTAAGAATTTATCGACCTAATGTGCTCAACTGAGTTGTGGTAGCACGGGAAGGTGCATGAGGTGTTAAACAACGATTTCAGACTACTCCAGTGTAGTTCTCAGCACGTTCAAGGACGAACGTTGTTTAAGTGGGAGAAAATGTAATGACCGACCGGTCGTTTTAAGCCCTAGCGCGTCGTGTAGCAGTCTGAGGCCATGAGCAGCTTCATTGCAGGTATTACAACTCGTACGCATGGTCGGAATTGAATTTCGGGAAATTCGGAGTTAATTCGGAAAGAGAATTCTCATTTCAGAAGCTTTAAGTTGTAAGAATTAGCTAAGATCGGAGTTTTAAGTAAACGACCTTGGAATCGGGATATGAAGGTTCCAGCAGGTTCGTAGGATGACTTTGGACTTGGGAGTATGCCCGGTTCGGGTTTTGGCTAACTCAGGAGTGTTTTGACGCTTATTGTGGAAGCTAGCATTTTTGAAGAAAATTTCATAAGTTTGGCTTGAAGTGCATTTCAATGTTATCGATGCCATATGGGATTCCGAGCCTATGAATAGCTCCGTATGGTAATTTTGGAGTTGGGAGCGTGATCAGAAGTGAATTCGAAGGTCCATAGGTCATTTTAGAGTCATTTGGCTAAAGATAGAAATTTGAAGGTTTTGTTGAGATGTTTGACCGGAAGGTCGGAATCCGATTCCAGAAGTTGTAGTAGGTTCGTAATGTCGAATATGACTTGTCTGCAAAATTTGAGGTCAATCGGACGTGATTTGATAGGTTTAAACATCGAAAATAGAAGTTTGAAATTTTAAAGTTCATTAAGCTTGGATTGGAGGTCGATTCTTGATTTTAGTATTGTTTGATGTGATTTGAGGCCTCGAGCAAGTCCGTAATGTGTTTTGGGATTGGTTGGTAGTTTTGGTTGAGGTTCCGAGGGACTCGGTTGTGTTTCGGGATGGTTTCAGATTGAATTTGGGTAAAAAGTTGTTGCTGGTTGCTGGTATTTGGTTTCCTTCTTCGCGAACACGAAGCAAGTCTCGTGAACTCGAATAGGAAAATGGGAGGCTTCTGGTTTTGGCCTTCGCGAATGCGAAAGGTTGGATCGATCTGCTACGCGAACACGGGGGAGAGATCGCGTACGCGTACGCGTACAAGAGAAAGCTGGACCTGGGTCTTTGGCCTATGCGAACACGAGGCTTGGTACGCGAACGCATAGGGGCTGGGTAGCTGGCCTTCGCGAACACGATGAGGAAAGTTTGGGGCTGAAGAGGTGGTGCTTCGCGAACGCGAATGCATTTCCGCGTTCGCGAAGAAGGGTTGCTTGGGCAGTCTTCTTTTAAAAATCAGGTTTTGGTTCATTTCCACTTCATTTCTTCCATGGGAGCCGATTTTGGAGCAACTTTGGAGTGTCATTTCATCCCCCAAGTATGAGGTAAGTGATTTCTACTGGTTTTGATTTAAATACAAGGTTTATATATGGATTCAGGTATGAAATTGGTAGAAAACTTGGGTTTGAGGAAAAACCTAGAAAATTAGTATTCTTGGATTTTGACCATGATTTTGGGTATGAAATTTAGAGAAAATTATATATTTGAGTTCGTGAGGCTATAGGTAAACTTCATCTTCGAAAAATTTAGGATTCCGAGTGCGTGGGCCCGAGGGCAATTTTGTCAAATTTCTGATCGGGGTTAGAAATTGTTATAAATTGGATTAATATGAGTAGTTTATCGTATATTATTTGCATAACTATTGGCTAGTTTTGGAGCGTTGTGCATCAATTAGAGTCTTCGGAAGGGCGTGGAATGCCGGTTATAGATCTTCGGAGCTAGGTGAGTCTCCTTTCTAACCTTGTAAGAGGGAATTGTCTCCATAGGTGAAATAATTGGTTATGTTCTCCTAATTGTGGGGGCTACGTACGTATGAGGTGACGAGAGTCCGTGCATAGCTGTTGTTATGCTATTGTCCAGATAGTTAGGATCCTAAAGCATGCTATACTTGGATTACTTGTGAACTAATTGATAGCTTGAATTGCTTAAATCACATCGAATTAGTAAATGAATTTTTAAACAGATAAAACTTTTCTTAAATGGTTAAAAGAGGATTTGTTTTCATTGGACAATTAGTCCGTGTGAACTTCTTGATTGACTGTCTGTGTGTTTATTTTTTTGGAGCGAGCCGAACGCTTCGACAAATTAAATAGATGTGTCTATGGTTCGCGCCGTTCGACCCTCAGCAGTGCACAATTTATTTTTGGTTGGAGCGGACCATACGCCTCGGCATGATTTGTGCATGCTTGTATTACTGCCTTGAACTTATTAAAGTTGTTATTGCCCCTTCATGGCTTGAGAATATTTGGGATAATAACGAAATGAATTTTGGAAATTTCCTATAAAAGAAAAATTGTTTATTTGTTTCCTTCCATTGGATTAAAATTATGTTTATAGTAATCCACAATTTAATGTATTGTTGACATCATTATTGGACCACTAGTAGCTGTCGAAGTTGACTATCTCGTCTCTACTTCATCGAGATTAGACGGGATACTCATTGAGTACACGTTGTTTTCGTACTCATACTATACTTCTGTGTATTTTTTTGCACAGGTATATGTAACTGTAGTGGCCTACCGGGTGTAGAAGCATGGATGATTCGGGAACTAGGTGAGTTGCATTATTCGAGGTGGCCCGCAGCTAGTATAGTCCTTCCTAGTATACTGTATCTACTTTCTGTCCACTGTATTCCGGACAGATGTTGTATTTTATTTCCTTCTTAGTAGACGCTCATGCACTTGTGACACCGAATTGTAGGATGATTTTTGAAATATTTGTATTAATTGCCTATCATTTAATTTGAACTGAAGCGATTATTTTTTATTTATTTATGAAAATAGAGTAAAATCATAGATTTCAAGAGTATTAAAACGAGAATTTAATTAAGTAATTTGGTTGGCTTGCCTGACAGCAGAGTCCGACGCCACCACGAGCCTTTAGTGGATTTTGGGTTATGATAATTGCTGCGATGTTTGTTTACTTATGTGTATTCAGATATCATGTCTGTAAGTTTAAAATCAGTCCTACATTCTACATACCATGCCTATAGGGTCTATATCAGTTCCTGCATTTAGAAATCGTGCCAATAGGTTGATGCGATATTTATTTATTTATGTGTATTTAGATACCATGCCTATAAGATCCAAACCAATCCTGCATTTAGATAATGTCTATAAGGTTTAAATAAGTTTCTGCACTTAGATACCATGTCTATAAGGTTTAAATCAGTTTTTGCATTTAGATACCATGTCTATAAGGGTCAAATCAGTCTCTGCATTTAAAACTCATTCCTATAGTATTTCAACATGTTCCGCACTTAGAAATGCCTAAATTACAGCTTAGACACCCATTAATAAAAATCCTGTTCGCTTACCATTTAGGCAAACTTGTAGGTTGTTTGAGTTCTGGGTTTAAAACGTTCTTGCCGCTTGGAATTTGCCAGATTCAAAAAGTAATAAAACCAGTAGAAAAATTGATTAGGTATTTGCGGCCCCGCTTTAATATAGTTACTGCATATGTTTCGCTTTTTGCTCACCTAGATATCCTGCTATAGAATTTTAAGTGTCTAAAATACTGTTGTTTGAGACGTGCAATTGTCTGCTTATTTGTAGAGGTAAATATGAGCCTTTAACTGTTCCCTTATCCGACAGTCCTATTTGTTTTGCTTGTCCATTAGATTTTCTCCTTTTAAGCACTATAGGAGTGTCAAGATCCACCTTAGCTAGAAGTCCTAAACACCTCCAGGACCATAAGTAAGGGATGGGTAATGCACGTGTAGAGTACGTTTAACTAGAATCACTTATATAACTATTATATGGAGGGTAATTGGGTAGTAAATGATATGATGACCTATGCGCTAATGCTATGTGTAGCACCCCAACTTGGGGACGATTACCAAGTATTGCACAGAAGTGATCCTATAGGCTAAAATACCTAGGACCCCTTTACTCCTTGTTTTACGTAATATCTATATGTCTAAATTGCTTTGTTTGTTTATAAGACTAATTCACCTAATTCAAGTTTAGCAAGGACCCACTGTTATGGACCTCGAGGGATGCCTGACACCTTCCACTCAAGGTTATTTCGAGCCCTTACACAATCTCTGACAATATATACCGGTTCATGATTTATTTGCGTTATGTGGCGACTCTTTAAATTCAAATACCCAATTCCCAAAAGGAAATGAGTTGTCCCAAAGATATTTCGAAGCCCGGACTCCACTAGGAAAAGGAAGGCGCGACAAACATGTAAAAATGTCATCTTTTGATTGGACATGACATAAATAATTACATCTAATTAATTAGTCTCCTTCGTCTTCTAACCTCTTCTCGCACGAACAAGGGGGACATCGTTTCAATAGCGAAATGCGAAGCAAAAATCCAATACAACGCAAAATAAACCCAGAAATCAAAAGCAGATATGTTTAATAACAAAAACAGAGCTACAACTAGAGGGAGAAACGAGCATGTTTCAGTAAGAACCTACAAACAGTCAAAATAGTCAACAACAATGGAGTTTCGCCGGAGTAAGGGTCTTCATCGGAGTTTCGTTCTCCGACCAGATCTGACAATATCAAACAAGTATTATATAAAATCCATCGAAAACTCAGTTCACCAGAGAATAAAAATCTCGTAGTATACGACAAATCGTGATAAAAACAGATATCGGGAGGGGGCATCTAGCGTCTAACAAGTTCTGGCCATCGAATTGAAAAATGATTGAGAAAATAGGAAAGAGAAAAAAAAAGAATGATTTAATAAGTTTAATAGTGGATCTCAGATGAGGCTTTTGCCTTTTGGCCGGATATGGCAATGAAGATCCGCAAAGAGGAAAATAAGAAAGAAGGAGAAACCGGTGAAATTCCTTTTTAAGTAAGAAATACGCATTTTAGGCGCATGTATTTCACCACTTTGCATGCATATGGTTGTAGCTTTTTTAGGGGTAAATAATTTTACATTAAAATGGTTAGGGAGCTAATAGGACCCATGAAATGAAAAAGTGTGTAGTTGATAATATGGTCATGGGCCTGAGAGGATTTTATGCATTATCCCAAAAAAATATGTTGATGATCATGATCTTTTTCATTTTCAGGCACGAAACTGCTAATTAAGGAAGGATAAATCCACAGCTAAAATAACTATACATACTAGAGAAGTTCAAAATATTAATGTGGACACTACTAGAATTGGCCAACTTTTGACTATGTATATTGTTGTAGATATTCAAATTTGCATTAAATTTATACGAAATTTATTTTTAATTTATATGTTTATGTACCATACATTGTTCGTTTCTCAATGGATTTACTAAGGAAAGAAAAGTATAGAATGAATTCCAAATCGACTCAACATATTTGTTTGAACAGAAAAACTTGAATATTGATGAGAACTGAATGATTTGGGTGGAGAAATTTTTAGTTTCACATTAAAAGTGCCACCATCGCATTTTAGAGAAATTGATTTTTATGTCAGATTGAATTGTGTGAGAAATTAACTAGGTAGCATAGATTGTTATTGGAAATACTAACAAAAAATTGAATCCGAAGATTGGAGATGATTGAATTTAATTTTAAATCTACTAAAACTTCGAATCTGCTCAATTATGCTTTTTAATTCAATTGCGATTGGTACTTTAGTTTGACAATGTTATTAATAAATTATTCGATGAAAGCAAAGTAGAGAAATCATATAGATGGAAACATGGATAAATTTGGGCGACAATTGCGTTCAAAGCTTGTCATATTGTACCGTATCTTTTTTCTTTTAAAAAAAAACAGAAATTCCATTTATTATGGCTTAAAACAGGTAATATACAACTGGAAGGAGTCTTATTAAAAGAGGAATGGAAATAAAATCAAAAAAATATAACTAAATCCCCTAATTTAAGGCACTAATAATGGATTGTATATAAGTTGTAAGTAATCCTTATTTATGGCGGATAATATACAATATTAGGATAGTTTTAGTAAATAAGTTTCAAATATTTTATAGGAAGTGAAAACCCCCAATTTCTAAGGTATGGTTGGGTCACCTAATAACTTGGGCCTTTCTTTTGAATATAAGAGCTGGCTCATGTCAGCTATTTATGTAAAGATCCCATTTGAAAACAATCAATTAGTTGTGCTATTTATTTGGAAAAGGAAGAAATTAAGGGAAAGGTATAAGACCATTTTACTCTGTGACATATAAATAAGCATATGTACATATCTAAAGTATAATTGTTAAGGATAATACATATTTTTCTAACTTTTATCTCTTTTCAGAAAAAAAAAAGAAGAAAGAAATATATACCGTTTCTCATTCAGTAACTATATGAAATTATCTTTTTATAAACTGCACATGTGACGTCGTCCAAATTCACACCAATAATTGGGACAGTGAAGTGGTCGATGCAGTTATAATTACCTAATGTGAGTCAGGGTTGATTCTACAGAAAACTTATATTGAATTAGGTATATATCTAAACTACGTGTATGATGTTCTCAAAATGCACTTCCACATGATTGTTGTTTCTTTCTACTTCTAGTGATTACGCTAATGTTTGCAAATGAAAAGCTAGAGAACTATATTTTTGGTGTTGTTATTTTTCAAGTTTATAAAGATCTAGGGTTGTGACTTTCACCTAGGTGGTTACCTAACGGATTGTAGGCTCTAGGGAAAGTTTGATTGGTCGGGGTTGTAATATAACAATCACACACAATTACCCACTCAATACCTCTCGGTAGTTAGAGTGATTTTGCCCAATTTAGCTTTCTCAAGTCCAAATGGATATTGCACAAAACAAGTGATAAATGCTCAAGTCGGGTCTTACTATCTCTAGATTCAACCCTTTAATTGGGGCTATCAATTTTTTGAGTTCACCCCAATTCCTTATTAGCCAAGTTTTCGTAGACTTAGTCTCTCTTTCTCAAGTAGAGACTAAGTCAATTAGGCATGAATCAATATTTGCAACCATTAATTCTTAAGTTCAAGCAAGAACTAGGCTAAATATCACTAACCCAATCACAAATAAGCCCTAAATCAAACACCCATTAAGTACCCACACTAGGGTTGGATCACAACTCTAGCTAGAAATTTTGCTACTCATAGAGAAGATTGATCAAACTAAAGAAGGAAATAAGATTAAACTCATAATAAATGACAAAAGGGAAGAAAATCCAATGTTAAAATGCTAAACTATTACAAAATTACCCAAAGCAATAAAGGAAAAACGGCTATCTATGTTCAGATGTTCAAACTTAACCTAAAAAGGATAAAAAGATCTATTTATACCCAGCTAAAATTATCGGACAAAATTTCCCTTGCATAGGTTGTGCGGCCGCATAATTTTGTGTGCGGTCTTGTCACGACCCTAAATCCAAACCCGGTCGTGATGGTGTCTCTCATGAAGACAAGGCTAGCTGATACACTTCAAATTCACTTTAAGTAGTTAAATAAATAAATACAAAGTGTTTAATAGAAATAAAATCCCAAAATAACAATAATTTGCGGAATAAAAACCAACACAGCCCGACATCGAGGTGTCACCAGTCATGAGCATCTAAAATAATACTACAAGTCTGAGAGTCTACTCCACTACTACATAGCTGAATAAAAAAGGAAATAACAAAGAGGAAGAATGCACTGGGCTGCGAATCGCCAAGCAGCTATCTAGTAAATCTCCGAAGATACTGGAACTATCAACCCTCAATAGCAGGACCTGTTGTAACGACTCGACCAGTCGTTTTGAGCTCTAGCACGTTGTTCAGTAGTTGGAAGTCATGAACAGCTTCATTTCAGGTATATTGACTTGTGCGTATGGTCAGAGTTGAATTTCGGAAAATTCGGAGTCAAATTGGAAAGAAAATTTTCATTGCGGCAGCCTTAAGTTGAAGAAAATGGCTAAGATTGGAATTTTGAGTAAAAGACCTCGAAATTAGGATCTGAAAGTTCCAACAATTTCGTACGATAATTTCGGACTTGGGCGTATGTCCGGATTTGGTTTTGGATAACCCGTGAGTATTTCGGCGTGTATTGTGGAAGTTAGTATTTTAGAAGAATTTCATAAATTTGGGTTGGAAGGCATTTCAGTGTTATAGATGTCTGTTTGGGATTCTGAGTTTGGGAATAGCTTCGTATGGTGATTCTGGAGTTGGGAGCGCGATCGGAAGTGAATTCGGATGTCCGAAGGTCATTTTGAAGTCATTTGGCTAAATATAAAAATTTGAAGGTTTTGAGAAAATTTGACCGGAAGTGAAAATTTTGATATCGGGGTCGGAATGCGATTCCAAAAGTTGGCGCAAGTTCGTAATGTCGAATGCGACTTGTGTGCAAAATTTGAAATCATTCTGGAATGATTTTGGTAAGGTTTGGGACACTTAGTCTCTTTTAACGAAGCTTAAGTTGGAAAAGTCAACCGGATATTACCTTATGTGTTAACGGCTCGAAATGCAAATTTTATGGTTCGGATAACTTCGTTAGGTGATTTGGGACTTAGGAGTGTGTCCGGAATATTTTTGTGACGACTGGTGTAGAATTAAGCTTGAATTGGCAAAGTTAGTATTTTGGCGAATTTCGGTTGATAGGTGAGATTTTGATCCGAGGGTCGGAATGGAATTCCGAGAGTTGCTGTAGCTTCGTTATGTCATTTTGGACTTGTCTGAAAATTTGAGGTCATTCGGATATGGTTTGGTTGGGTTTTTTATCGAAAATGAAAATTGGAAGTTCTTGAGATTCATAGGCTTGAATCCGATGATGATTTGATGTTTTATGCTATTTTGGGTGTTTCGAAGGTTGGGACAAGTTTGAATGATATTATGGGACATGTTGATATAATTGGTTAAGGTCCCGAGGGTCTCGGGTGGATTTCAGATGGTTAACGGAATGGAATTTGGACCCAAAAAGAAAAGAAAAAGCTGCTGCAATTTCTGCTGCTAAGCTGTCTTTGGACAGCACATGTGCAGTCGTGGAGAGTACTTCGGAGGCCTATATCTTTTAATATAAAAGGAATGTTGAAATGATTCAAAGAAGAAAGTTATAGACCGTCGTGTCTAGTTTCCAGAAAGCTAAATAAATCGTAATTTGGACATCTGTAGAGAAAGTTATGATCGATTCAAGATGACTGCTGGAGCAGTTTCTCCAGAATTTTCTGATTTCATGGAGCCGACTTTAGAAGCTTATATCTCGGGATATATAAAGAGTTATATGGTGTAAAACCTATCAAATTAAATATCTTCGAGTCTAGTTTCTAAATCATCAAACCGTTTGTCATTTGGATATTTATACAACACGTTATGGGTGTTTAAACAGAAGGTGTCCGACAAGGAAAATTTTTAATAGGATGTACAACTTGTATAGCACAAGTGCAAGGTACAACGCGACGAAGCACGTGCAGATTCTTTAAACACGGATTTGGCTTATTTCTTTCATTTGGCTTGGATGATTTTGGAGAGAATTTCAAGGGAGATTTCATCAAGCATCAAATGTGAATTATTTCTACTTATTTCCAAGTTAAATACAAGATTATATGTGAATTAGAACATGAAAATCAGTAGAAAAGTGGGGTTTTAGGGCTTGTGATTTTGAGATTTTCTATGGTCGATTTGAAGGGTCAAACGAGCTCCGATTTTTGTGTTCTTTATATGTACGGACTCATGAGAGGACGAAGAACATTTTAGTATAAAAATTTCTGAGTTTCGAGACGTGGGCCTCGGGCTCGGGTTTTGCCAAATTCGTGAATTTTGATATTTTTCGATTTCTTTCGATTGGGTATTGTCTCTTTAGTATAATGCAACATATTCGTTGTGATTTTGGGCAAATTCTTCGCGCGAGGAAGCCAATTCGAGAGGCAAGGGCATAGCGAGCTAGACTTTTGGCCGTCTAGAGGTGAATAATGATTTTAAATGATGTCCAGAGGGTTTGAAACCCCGGATTTGCACAACGTAGTGCTACGTTGAGATGAAACACGCGTTGTATGACGAGCGCGAGGTCAATTACTATTGAGGATTTGCGACTTGGTCCATCCCGGTTGATATTTTACCGCGTATTTGATAAAGACTTGTTGTTTTTCACCATGACTTGGGCTTATTGCCATGCTTGGTCTTCGTGCCGACTATTTGAAATCCTTTGCGAATTTCCATCATTGTTTTCCTCACTAATTGCAACATTATTTGAACTCAGTCCAACTGAATTATACTGTTTCATGAACTCAGCTACATTTATACTCAACTTGAGGTTTAAATGATATTTCTATTGTTGTTTGAGCTGAGCACCATTGTTTTACTGATGCCCAAGGGTCTTATGATTATTTTCTGGACTGATTGAGGCCGAGGGCCATATGTGAGGATATGTTGAGTGATATGAGGAGGCTTCCAGGCCTCAAGTGTTATGTGAGGAGGCTTTCAGGCCTCGAGTGTGATGTGAGAAGGCTTTAAGGCCTAATGTTAATGTGACAGGCTTTAAGGCCTTATGATATAGCGCTTGGGCTGTAGGATCCCCTCCGGAGTCTGCACACCCACAGTGAGCGCGGGTACCCAGGTGAGTTGAGAGTGAGCCCGAAAGGCTGATGTTGTACTTTGTGAGTTGGGAGTGAGCCCGCGGGGCTGATATTGTACTGAGAGTTTGATATTGAGCCCGAGGGGCAGGTTTCTGATTATTTCTTACTTGTTGAAATTATTTGCCTTCGCGTTTTAAAAGGGATTTATCTGATACTTCACGGCTTTATTGCGTAATTGATTTTACTGCTTGAGATAGTGTTATTTGTGCCTTTATGAGATTTCATGCTTTCAGTCATTATTTATTTGTATTACTCACTGGGTCGGAGTACTCACATTACTCCCTGCACCATGTGTGCAGATACAGGCAGAGCTGAGTTCGCTCCTGAGCGCTGATTCTTTCCATACCAGACGGTGACTAGGAGTAACGAGGTAGCTGTTGACGTCCGCAGCCCCGTTTTCTCCCTTATCTTCTGTTATTTATGATATCTTCAGAATTTGTTCCTAATTTCAGACCTTGTAGAATTTTAGTAAACTCTGTAGTAGCTCATGACTGGTGACACCCCGATTTTGGGTTGAGTCGGGATGCTTTCCCTATTTTTATCATGTTTATTCCGCACTTGTGATTATATTATCTGTGATTCAGACTTATTCATGTTGAGTAACTGTTAAAAGAGGTATTGATGTTCTGTTGGCTGGCCTTGTCTTCACGAGAGGCGCCATCACGACCAGGTTTTGGGAATTGGGCCGTGACGCCTGTAGCGCCCGAATTTGCATACAGGGGTGCAGGGAGTAAAGTAAGTACTGCAACTCAGTAAGTAATAACAATAAATGAAGACTGAGCGATATAGAATCACATTAAACACAACAATAAGCTATAAGAGGTAGAATAAAATCAGTAAACGCAATTAAACAGTGAAATCTCATAAAACGCCTTTTAAATAGTTAAGCAATTTAAAGGAAAAACAGCTAGGAAAGTAAACACACAAGAGCTGCCCCTTGGGCTATATCTCATATCACAATGGATACCCGTGCTCACTGAGGGTGTACAGACTCCGGGAGGGGCCTCTTACGGCCCAAGAATCGAGTTTTTAGGTCCAAAATTCTTACCTCAATGTCTCCTGGAATTCTCTCTTCAAAATCACCCAAAGCTCTCGAATTCGTGTTTAAAAGTGAAGGAACCCTCTGAAAATCGCGAAGAAGGAAATATAACATTCTGACCCAAGCATTTCCGCATCTGCGGCTAAATTACCGCTTTTATGGTACTGCATCCGCGGTCCTCACTTATGTCTGCCCTTTTCCACATCAGTGATGCATGTGGCGTAGGTGCGGTTCACCAACCACTTCTGCGGTTTCTGCCAACTCCACTAGCTTCCGCTTCTACGACCAATTTTCCTCCCCAATCCGCAGGTGCAGAAATACCAGAAGCAGCAAAAATTTGTAGCTTCATCAAAATTCCAACTCTCCGTCAACCATCCGAACTCACCCCGAGGCCCCCGGGACCTCAACTAAGAACAGAAACACATCCCATAACCTTATTCAAACTTGTACAAATCTTCAAAACACCTCAAACAATATCAAAACCACCAAAACACATCGAATTCAAGCCTAAGGTTCTAAAATATTCCGCATTCTGCTTTTGATAAAAAAATATACCAAACCATGTTCGAATGACCTGAAATTATGCTCACACATCCCAAATGACATAATGAAGCTACTTCAACTTCCGGAATTCAATTCTGACTCCTATATCAAAATCTTACCTATCAACCAAAAAATGCCGAAAAACTCGATTTTGCCAATTCAAGCCTAAATCTACTCCGAACCTCCAAAACATATTTCGATCACACTCCTAAGTTCCAAATCATCTCCCAAAGCTATCCGAACCATCGAGACTCATATCCGATCCCTCTAGCACATAAGTTAACATCCGATTGACTTTTCCAACTTAAGCTTTCCTAAAAGAGACTAAGTGTCTCAAACCTTCTCAAAACCTTTCTGAACCCGAGCCAACCAACCCGATCATCTATAGAACCAATAAAAAAGGCAAATAGAGTAGAAATGGGGAAAATAGAGCGGTAACTCATGAGATGACTGGCCGGGTCATCACATCCTCCCTAACTTAAACAAACGTTCATCCTCGAACGAGTTAAGGAACATATCTAAAGCCTCAAACAGGTGAGGATATCTGCTCCGCATCTCTCGCTCGGTCTCCTAGGTAGCCTCCTCCACGAGCCGACCTCTCCACTGCACTTTCACTGAAACTATATCCTCTGACCTCAACTTTGAACCTGACGCTTTGAAATAGTTGCTAGATCCATATCATAAGTCAAATCACCATCCAACTGAACCATGCTGAAATCCAGAACATGATGGATCCCTAATATACTTTCGGAGCATCGAAACATGAAATACCGGATACACACTCGACAAGATGGGTGGTAAAGCAAGCTCATAAGCCACCTCCCCAATCCTTCGAAATACCTCAAAAGGCCCAATGAACCAAGGACTCAATTTCCCTTTCTTCCCAAATCTCATAACACCCTTCATGGGTGAAAGCTTCAACAGAACCTTCTCGCCAACCATGTAAGACACATCTCGAACCTTCCTATCAGTATAACTCTTTTGCCTCGATTGTGCGGTAAAAAGCTCTCCTGAATCACTTTCACCTTGTCTAAAGCATCCTACACCAAGTCTGCCCCTAATAGCCTGGCCTCCCTCGGCTCAAACCAACCAATTGGAGTTCTACACCGCCTCCCGTACAAAGCCTCATATGGAGCCATCTGAATACTCGACTAGTAACTGTTGTTATAAGCAAACTCTGCGAGCGGTAGAAACTGATCCCATGACTCTCTGAAATCAATGACGCAAGCATGCAACATGTCCTCTAATATCTGAATAGTGCGCTCGAACTGCCCGTCCGTCTGAGGATGAAAACTTGTGCTCAACTCAACCTGAGTACCCAACTCTTGCTGCATAGACCTTAAAACTACGATGTAAACTAAGTGCCCCTATCTAAAATGATGGAAATTGGGACACCATGCAAACGAACAATCTCCCGGATATAGATCCCTGCTAACCGCTCTAAAGAATATGTAGTCCACACAGGAATGAAGTGCGCGAACTTGGTCAGCCGATCCACAATCACCCAAATAGCATCGAACTTCTTCAAAGTCCATGGAAGTCTAACTACAAAGTCCATAGTGATCCTCTCCCACTTCCACTCTAGAATATCCATCCGCTGAAGCAAGCCACCCGGTTTCTGATGTTCATATTTCACCTGCTGACAATTGAGACACCAAGCTACAAACCCCACAATGTCTTTCTTCATTCTTCTCTACCAATAATGCTGTCTCAGATCCTGATACATCTTCGTGGCACCTGGATGAATAGAATACCACGAGCTACGGGCCTCCTCCAAAATTAACTCCCGAAGCCCATCCACATTGGGCACACAAATCTGGCCCTGCATCCTCAACACCCCATCATCACCAATGGTCACATCTCTGGCACCATCATGCTGAACTCTGTTCTTAAGGACAAGCAAATGCGGATCATCATACTGGCGCTCTCTGATTCGATCATATAAGGAAGACCGAGAAATCACACAAGCCAATACCCGACCGGGCTCCAAAATATCCAACCTCACAAACCGATTGGTCAAGGCCTGAACATCGACTACAAGAGGTCTCTCCCCGAATGGAATATATGCCAAACTCCCCATACTCACTACCTTTCGACTCAAAGCATTCGTCACCACATTGGGCTTCCCCGGATGGTACAATATAGTGATATTATAATCCTTAAGCAACTCCAGCCACCTCCGCTGCCTCAAATTAAGATCCTTCTATTTGAACAAGTGCTGGAGGCTACGATGATCAGTAAACACCTCACAAGACATACCATACAAGTAATGCCTCCAAATCTTCAACGCGTGAACTATGGTAGCTAACTCTAAATTATGAACGAGGTGGTTTTTCTAATGGGGCTTCAACTGACGAGAAGCATAAGAAATAACTCTCACCTCCTGCATCAATACACAACCAATACCAACTTTCAAAGCATCACAATACATGGTAGATTAACCTGAAGCTGATGGCCAAACCAACACTAGAGTTGTGCTCAAAGCTATCTTGAGCTTCTGAAAGCTCTCCTCGCACTCGTCCAACCATACAAATAAAGCACCCTACTGAGTCAACTTGGTCAAGGGCGATGTGATAGACGAGAATCCCTAAACAAACCAGTGATAATAGCCTACCAAAAACCAAGAAAGCTGCAAATCTTTGTGGCTGAGGACGGTCTAGGCCAACTTTGAACCGCCTCTATCTTCTTCGGATCAACCTGAATACCCTCGTTGGATACCACATGCCCCAAGAAAGCCACTGGACCGAGCCAAAAGTCACACCTGGAGAACTTTGCATAAAGTTTCTCCTCCCTCAATCTCTGCAACACAAATCTCAAATGCTCCACGTGCTCCTCCTGACTACGCGAATACACCAGAATGTCATCAATGAAGACTATGAAAAATGAGTCAAGATAAGGCCAGAACACGCTGTTCATCAAATGCACGAACACTGCTAGGGCATTAGTCAGCCCAAAAGACATCACCATGAACTCACAATGACCATATCGGGTCCTGAAAGCTGTCTTAAGAATATCCAAGTGTCTAATCTTCAACTGGTGATAACCTAAACGTAGGTCAATCTTGGAGAACACTCTCGCTCCCTGAAGCTGGTCGAACAAATCAATGCGAGGTAAAAGATACTTGTTCTTAACTGTTACTTTGTTCAATTGCCTATAATCAATGCACATCCTTATAGTTCCATCCTTCTTCTTCACAAATAGGACCGGTGTTCCCCAAGGCGATACACTAGGCCGGATGAACCCTTTTTCAAGGAGTTCCTAAAGCTGCTCTTTTAATTATTTCAACTCTGCTAGTGCCATACAATATAGCGAAATAGAAATAGGCTGAGTGCCCGGCACCAGGTCAATACCAAAATCAATATCCCTGTCCGGTGTCATGCTCGGCAGGTCTGCAAGAAACACATCTGAAAAATCCCTTACAACTGGAACAAAATCAATTCTAGGAGTCTTTGCACCGATATCCCTCACAAAAGCTAGATACGAAAGGAAACCCTTCCCAACCATACGCTGAGCCTTCTAGAATGAGATTACCCTACTAGAAACATAATTAGACAAACCTCGCCACTCAATCCGTGGCATACCTGGTATAGCCAAGGCGACTGTCTTGGCATGACAGTCCATGATAGAATGACACAGAGATAGCCAATCCATGCCTAAAATAACATCTAAATCCACCATACACAATAATAAAATATCCACTTGGGTCTTCAGACCCCCAATAGTCACCACACACGATCGGTATACACGGTCAACAACAACAGTATCGCCTACCGAGCTAGATACATGAACAGATGAAGCAAGAAACTCATAGGGTGTGCCCAAATAATGAGCAAAGTATGATGACACATAAGAAAAGGTGGAATCGAGATCAAATAATATAGAGGCATCTCTGTGGCAGACTGAAACAATACTTGTAATAACAACATCAGAAGCAATAACATCGGGTCTAGCTGGGAGTGCATAGAAACAAGCCTGGCCACCACCTGATCGACCTCCCCCTCTGGGGAGACCCTTAGCTAACAACCTCCACCCCTAGCTAGCTAGGGGGGTGATGATGAAGTAACTGGTGCTAAAGCCGATGGCTGACCTATCTTCTGGGATGAACCCGCAAGACGACGAGGACACTGCCTCCACATATGAACCATCTCTCCACACTCATAACAACTCCCAGGTGCTAGAGAAGGGTACTGAAGGGAACCCCTCGCACCGGAGTGACTAGCTGAAGTACCTGGCATAGAAGAGCCCTGAACTGAAGGAGCACGGGAAGAACTCTGAGCTGGAAGAGCACTAAGTGATGACAGGACCTGCTGAGAACTGTGAGTACTATGAACCGATGATGCCCCACGATAACCTAGGCGAGCTGGCTAAGCATGCTTGAATGGACGACTTCTACCGTGCTGAAACTGACCTCTCGAAGGAGTACCACTGTACCTACCAGATCCTCGAGGCCTCTTGGCCTCCCTTTCCTCTCGATCCTGGCGACAAATTGACTCAATATCTCGAGCAATGTCTACAACTTCATCAAATGTAGCACCTGACACTCGCTCACTAGTCATGAGAACTCGAAGCTGGTAGGTGAGGCCATCAACAAACCTCCTCATCCTCTCTCTCTCTGCTGGTAGGTGAGGCCATAACTCTAAGAACCTTATCTCATACGGAGTAGCAGTCATATCCCCCTGTCTCAACTGCTCGAACTTCCTATGTAGCTCCTCTCTACAGGATTGTGGAACATACTTCTCCAAAAATAGAGCGGAGAACTACTGCCAAGTTAGAGGTGTCGAACCAACAGGCCTACGCCTCTCATATGCCTCCCACCAAGTGAAGGCAACTCCAGTAAACTGAAAGGTCATAAATGCAACCCCGTTGGTCTCTAGAATACCCCCGATCTGAAGAATCCTCTAACATCTGTCTGAGAAGACCTAGGCATCCTCGCCCTCAGCACCACTGAAAGTAGGAGGCTGGAGTCTGCCAAACCTCTCTAATCTACGCTGCTCGTCCTCTGGTATAACTTGAGCTGCGTAACCCTGAGTAGCTGCCACCAGCTAGGCTAGTGGTGCCTTCGGTGTCTGCACTCCTTGAACCACCAGATCGGGTGTGTGGGCGGTGGGTGTTGCGACCAAAATACTCACGCAAGTGTACACGATCGACAAGTAATATAGTAGTAAGTAAAGTATCGTTCCCTCGAGTAATTGTGATCAACTTCTTGACTGATGCAGACTCAAACAATTATCAATTCAAGCAAAATTATCACAAAATACATAAAGAACTAACTTACAAATGACTTAGTAATTAAACAATAATACAACACAAAATTACTACGACACTTATACAATTTTCTTTTCCAAATTTATATAAAAGATATTCCAGGGTAATGGGCTTGCTAGTGATCATGCCAAGTTCTTAGCTTAAGATTTATTTCTTGAATTATCTGGGTTATTGATTTTAAGGTTAATAATACCCATAAGAATCTGTCGAATTCTTATGTGCCTATTCAAGTTAAATTAATACCTATATGTCTATGACATTAATATTAACAAGAATGCATTTATAATTCATATTTTTCAACCAAACAAGGAAATTAAGCATATGTCTATCTTAATCGTAAATCTTTTACCCGATGCCCAGGATTCAGATCTTGGTCTATTTGATTCTATTTGCAATCAAGAATTTCCTTTTTCAAGTTTAACTCAAGATTCGTAAATAGTATTTCACTGTTAGCTACACAGTAAAATAATTAAAAGAAGAATCAAATAAACAACCTATAAAGATAAATTCAAGATCTTCAATCTAAGCTTCAAATAACATAATCATCTAACACCCACGATCCCAGAATATTTGGGTTTTTAGCTACTCATACTCATACAAATATCAACAATAAAAGTCTTAAACATAGTATAAGCAAATACTAGGAGAATGTTTAGAAAAACTCTTTCAATCCTTGCTCCAAGATGTTGTTCCTCTTTGATTTTCCTCTCCAAGATGAGTCTCCTCCTCTTTCTTCTCTCTAAAATCTAATCTCCTCAATAATGACAATGTTTTTGCCTTTTAAGATCGTGTGAGAAGAGGTTTTGACAATTATGCCCATTTTAGTCCGAAATAGAATATTTCTGCAATTTTTACACACCCGCGGCGCGCCGCATACGTGGATGGACAGAACTTGAGGCAGAATACAATTTAATATAGAGCAGCGCAAAAATTTGCACTGTCGTGCTGCCCCCTCGGTGCCCCACGCGGCGCGGTATTTGAAATTTGGGAAAATGTAGAACATCAAAGTTGTAGTCCTTTTAAATATCTTTCCATCAATATATTATGGAACTCAAACGGAGTTCTAAGCAAAAAGTTATGGGAATTTTACTAGACAATGTGTCGTATGTCTGCTCGACTCATTCTTTTGTTCCCCGGACTTGCGTTGTGACCCCGGAACACGATCCCAACTTGATTTATTTAGCTTTTACTCAGACTTCAAAGCCTCAAATTACTCAAATTCATCCCGATTTAATTCTTAAGTCGGAATCTCTTCCTGTAAGGCATAAATCATGAATTTAGTACAATTCATTATCATTTAAGCTCAAACCTTTGTAAAATGCAGTAATTAAAGTGTTGTTACAACGACTAAAACATAAGTTTTTAGCCAATGATCAACACCCTACACTTAAACTATTGCTCTTCCTCGATCAATTAACATACACTTCATATATTGACAACCTTTTTATCAAACAATTTTTTTTTCAACAACACATGCCAACACTTAAATACCAATTCATAATATTTCAACCTCAAGACATGGCTTACAAGTGCCACGTATTTTCATAACTTGCTTACTTGCTCTAACACAAAGGCCAAAACTTCTCCTTGCCTTTACAAATCATGTTTCCTCCCACAAATAATATAGACTAGTTCCTATCAAAATAATATTCAAGAATGTTTAGGAACTCAAAATAGGAAGAATTAACTCACTCTCAGAATTAAAATTCATGTGCAACAGATGACATACCATATGTTTGTCCCTAGTGTAATACTCTACTAATTGAGCTTATTCAGTCAAGGATCAAGTAGGATTTTAATTGGTTGTAATGTAGGCTACAAAAATGGTGTGAAAAATATAGAATGTAGTAACTATACCTCTTTGAACACTTCCATACATAAAACATATTTCATAATTTCAGCATCACTCCTATGTTAAACCATCTCCAACCTTTTTGAGATTTTTACATACTAACAACAAATCCCATTCTCTTTAAGCACCTTAAATTAGGGAATGTTACTACTGAAAATTCATCCCTTATATATA
>MU730579.1:0-47841 GCA_026770625.1 Nicotiana glauca
AGCAACAAAATGGAGCCAAACCTCCAATAGGCAACACTGGTAGCCCAAAATATTCTTAGTAATGAAGAAAAAAAATTCAAAAGGTACAACAACTCTGATTCCAAAATTCGACTGAAATTGTCTTTCAATTGATGCGTACTTCCAACAATTATAAGGATTTCAGCTCTGAAATACAATTGAATGAATAACAGGAACTTGTTCCCAAAAAACTAAAAAAACAACAACACTAGAACAACGCCGGAAACATCAAACTCAACTCGAATCTAACCATATAGGGATAATTTCCAGACAAACACGATTTCTCAGGAGGTGAGCATGAAACATTGTTTAAATGAGTATCAAATATCTTTCTCATTATCAGAATGTNTTCCAGGCCTTGCACCTGGTGTTTTATTTAGTTGATCAACAACTGAGTATTCTTTTGCCGATATCTTCTCCTAGAGATCATTAGGCCCAGTTTCAATAGGCCGTTCAGAGGCCTGCTTACTTGATTTAACTAAGTGCTCCAGATTATAAATTCTGCCGGTTCTGGTCATACCATGTGCTATAATTGCTTCTCCGGACCTAGTTTTCCCTTTCCTTCTCGCCTCGACGGTGTAATGGCCTGTGTATGGAATGGTGTTGTGGCTGACATTGCTACAAAAATGGGCACCCTTGTTTTGGGAGGTAACACAACAACTTTAAATGGTACAGGTTCCTTTGGAGACCCAAACTCTACCTCAATTGGCTCTACGATCTTTGCGGATGACGGTGTTCCAAGATCGAGAGTTGTAGACATATTTACTTCAGCATCCCCAGAGGGCTGGATCTGGACTACAATTGGATTTAGTGTGACTGTTGGTTTCTTGGGCTCGTCACCTTCGGCAATTAGTCCAATCGACCATTTGCGGTCCCAATCATCTTCTACCTCGATCATATGCACTCCTCTACCCTTATGATCATGCAGGGGATTGTTGCAAACATTAGGAGTAGGATCCTTCGCCACGATGATCTCGTTGTCAATTAAGGGTTGGATTTTGTCCTTCAGAGATCGGCATTCATCAATGGTATGCCCCTTCATGCCAGAATGGTATGCACAGGTTTTATTCGGGTTGACCCATTGGGAAGGATTTTCTGGAGTTATGGCAGGGATTGGGGTGACGTAACTGGTGGCTTTGAGTCTTTCATATAGCTAGTCGATTGGTTTGGCGATGGTGGTGTATTGCTTGGGAGGTCTACGATTGAAGTTAGAGTGTGGCCTGGGAAAGTTTTGGTGGGCGGGAGGTGATTGGTAGTGATAAGGTTGAGCATTGTAGGCTTGGTAGATGGGTGCGGGTTGGGAATATCTTTATGAGGTAGGTTGATATGTAGGGGATGGAGATGATTGGTAAGTAGGTGATGGATTTTGGTAGGATGGCGGAGGTGCTTGGTAATTAGGGATAGGTTAATACGTGAGAGGAGGTACCGGGTAAGCTTGGTATTTTTCTGGGGATTTCATTCTCTATGGAACCATCACGGCACTCACATACCTTTTCTTGGATATGCCACCAGACTGCAGGGCTTTGTTGGTAGCTTGTAGTGCCTCAAAATTAGTAACCATACCGCTTTTAATGCCTTCCTCAATCATTTCTCCTAGCTTGATTATGTCGGAGAATTTCTGGCCCTCTATCAGCATCAACCTCTCATAATATTGTGGATACTGAGCTTGGAGGAAAAAACTTGTTCATCTGTTCTTCTTCCAAGGTTGGCCTGACCTTAGCAGCCTTTGATCTCCAACGAGTAGCATACTCGCGGAATGTCTTTGTAGGTTTCTTCTTTAAATTCTGGATGTAGAAGACATCTGGCTCATTTTCTGTATTGAATCTGAACCTGTCCATGAAATCGGACGCCATCCCTACCCAACTTGTCCACTTTTTGGGATCTTGGCTAATGTACCAAGATAGCGCATCACCTTTCAAATTTCTCATGAAGAGCTTCATGCGAATCTTTTCATCTCTTCCGACACCGACCAGTTTATCACATTATGTCCTCAAATGGACTCTAGGATCTCCTGAGCCATCAAACATTGCGAACTTAGGAGGTTTTTACCCCTCGGGAAGTTCGACGTCTGGCTGAATGCAAATGTCCTCATAATTCAACCCCTCAATACCTTTGTTTCCTTTAACACCCTGGACTCGGCTAGTCAATTTCTTGAGCTCAACGGCCAGGTTCTTGATGAGATAGTCTTTGTCATCAGACTCCGGTGTGCTTGAAATGGGTTGAGTTTATTGTGGCATGGTTTCACATAGATGGGAGTGTGGTGGGGATGATCATTTAGTGGTTCGGGAATGAGGAGTGGGGTGTTGTTTGAAGTGTGACAAATATTGCAATTTTGATGGGAGTGGGTTGTTTTTGTGGTTTCGGAACGTTCTGTGGAGGTATAGGATTTTGAGCATTGGGAAAGTTGACGTCTGGGGTAGTGTGGGAGAATGACAAGCTTGACAAGTTCCGAACTTGGTCCAGTTCTTCTTGAAATTTCAGTAACTTCTATTCGCGCTGGGCAGCACTTTCTTTGGAACCCTGAATACCCTGAGGAACCTCTACCCTTTCAACCGAGTTCTCCTTCCTGACGTTGTTCAAGTCTTCCATTTTTGCTTTGTTCTTGTTTCTGATAGGACTTGGAGGAGGAGGAGGTGGAAGGCCCATAGATCTTGTGGAGTAGGATGATGATGCCAGAGTGCACGAACTAACCTTTTGGGGGGAGGGAATAAAACAAAAAGTAAAAACAAAAGGTAACAAGTTAGTATGGATTCTGAGAAAATGTTGCAATATTACACATAGTATAAGAATATAACTCGTGTCCTAAGTTGGGTGCCTCATTGTGCCCGAGGTAGGCCTAGCGACAAGTTGATTTGGAGAACTTATAATGCTAAATGCCTCATTTTATTGATAAAAATAAGACGAATCCCAAAGCGACACTAAAAGTAAAATTTCACTAATGGCCATTGGCCTTATTACATTAAAGTAAAGAAAAGACTCCTAACTACTTGGTCCCAGAAGGACCTTCCTCAGGTTGAATGTTCTTGTTGAGCAAATCCTCCAACTCACGCAGATTCTCCAGTAAAAATTCCTTTGCCAGGCATTCTCCTTCGTTTCCCTCAGCATTCCGGCAGTTAGTGACTCTTTTCCACACTTTCCCTTCCAACTCCAGCAGATTGTATTCCAGATACTCCAGCTTCTCACTAGCCCTGGTGACTCTCCATTTGTTAATTTGGTTACTTGATGGAATGTTCCTCCACCAGGTCAGCAAGAGTGAGGGTATGTTGACCATACCGAAGTTGGGAACTTTGTCATTCATTTCCTACAAAACAAAAGGGTTTGACTCTTACAAAGGGGTAAATACATAATAGTTATTTAAGGGAAAGATTTTGACAGTACACGGTTGTGCCAATTAAGGAAACCAATTGACAGCCAAGCAATCATGTGTCAAAAATTTGTATGAATGAACCAAGTCAGAAAAAGGTAAAGAGAGGTTTTACTCAAGAAGAATCAGCAACAATCAATTAACCCCAAAAAAAGGATTCTGATTCGAACATAAGTTGGAAAGCCCTTTTGAAGAAAGCTTTTAACCCACATATAAAAAGGGAGCGTCATGCTAATCAGAAGAGTCTAGTATAGAAGAATTCGTAGTCATTCACAAAAGAGTTCGAATTCAATACATAGATCCAAAGAGAGTTTGAGAGAGTCCAGGGTTCAAATAGAACCCTAGTCCAAACACACAAGACCAAACTCGCCCAAAAACCCCAAAATCCTAGGGTTTTGACTTGAATTAGATGCAAAGAAGACAAAAATGAGGGAACAAGCAAATACATTTGAAATTTTAAAGCAAACAGAGTAAGGGAATTAATTCAAAACATAATGGAAGCAAAAGAAATAGTAGAAGAAAACGCATACTTAAGTAGGTTATTCTAGAGGAAACTTGAAGAGACGAAATAGTAAGAACACTTAATGAACACAGTAGAAAAATACAGTAGACGGTTAAATAGCTAGTTTTTCCTTTTTATTTTATAAAAAATAGTAAAAACGATCTTAAAATCAAAAAAGCACTGAACTGATTAATAATATATAAATGTTAATCTAAAAATACTGGGAACAATTTTATAATTGTAAAACGCTATTAATTGTTATATAGGCTATAATTGTAATTTTATGCAATTTAGCTTTAAAATCATCAAATAATTCTATAAAGATATGCTAAAATCACCTTAATTATATTTTAGTGTAAATATGAAGATGGAAATAAAGTACTCACCAAAATGATAGTTTTGGGAATAATTATTGGATTTGTACTACTAAAACAAATAATAAAATAATTTTAAAAAAATTAGAAAAATGTAAAAATTCTTGGACATACTTATATATGCATGTACATGCTATTTTGAGAATATTTTGAGTATAAAAATAGGTAGGGAAAAATTGGGTATCAACAGTACTGATACTACACTGCTGCACATTGCGTGCAGATGTTTACTATTGTTGTTGCAGTGCTTGATGGTTGCTGGATTTGAAGGTGTGTCTGCGTCGCTGTTGTAGCTTCCTCTTGTTCATGGCAACCTTAGATTTATGAAACTTTGTTTATGTACTTTTCAAACAGAAGGTAAATTTACTTCATATCAGCTTTGTAAACTCTATTCTTAGAAGTTCATGATTTGTACTACTAGTCCTTGATAATTGTATAAGATTCAGATAGTTCCTTTGTTTAATCGTCTTTTTATTATTGTTGAAATTGGATAATTATTTGTTTGCTTACTTAGCGAGTTGGGTAAGGTTCCATTACGACTAGTGGTTTTGGGTCGTGATAAGTATATACTCCTAACACCCCCTTATAACTTCTTGTGGATTCGACCTCAACTCATAGTTGGGTAATTTATATTGCATACGACTGTATCATATCTATTATCGATGCGTGTTGTGGACGTCATCAAAATCAATCATGCTAAGTAGTAAACGATAAACTCTCGTCTCCAATTCCCCAATAGTCACTATACACGACTTGTACACACAGTCCACAATAATAGAATCACTTGTCAGCATAAATACATGAAAAAGCATAACTAAAGAATCACGGGTATGTATAAATAACGGGCAAAGTATGATGAGACATATGAATAAATTGAACTAGGGTCAAATAATACTGAAGCATCCCTGTGGATATTGAAATGATACATGTGGTCAGGGCATCGGAGGCGACTGCCTCTGGCATGGCATCACCACCACTTGATCGAACTCCCCCTCTTGGGAAGACTCGAGCTAACTAGGCCCCACCTCGAGCTAGTTATGCGGGTGGTGTAGCTACAAATGCTGGAATTATAGGCTGAGAGCTTTCCTATTGAACCCTACTCAATAGTGTAGGGAAATCTCTATTGAGATGGCTCAAGTCTCCGCACTCATTACAACCCCTCCCGACTGGTTGCCGACCCTGATAGCCTTGAGAACTACTTGTAGAAACTTGAGCAGATAGAGAAGGGTAAGAACTCTATGCTGGCAATGCACTGAATGATGACTGAACTGGGTGTGTGCTATAGGAACTGTGGTTAATTGAAGAACCACGAAGAACATGGTGAGTTGTCTAAACGGTTCTGGAAGAGAGACCTCTGCTATAGTAGGACCCGCCTCCAGATGAGGCATTGCTGAACACCTGAACTATAAGACATCTTGGCCTCCCTCTCCTTACACTCCTTCTTGTGAACTAACTCTAAGCATCTAGCAATATCAACCACCGCGTCAAACCTCGCACCCATCACAACATCCTGTGCCATAATGAAGCGTAATCCATAGTTGAGGCCATCAATGAACCTCCTAATCTTCTCCCTCTCAATGATAATCAACCATACCGCGTGACAAGCTAACTCTAAATATCTCACCTCATACTGAGTCACCATCATACACTCATGGCGTAGCTGCTCAAACTGCCTACACAACTACTCTACGCGAATTAGTGGGACAAACATCTCTAAGAAGAGAACTAAGAACTTGTATTGGGAAAAATTGAGTTTATATATTAGAGATGACGTGTCATGATATGAGGATTAGTCGAATAGTCAAAGAAACAAAGTTAACTAAGAGACACGAGCAATAACAAATGCAAGCAAAGATAGTGGAAAAGTTACTCAGGAGATGCAGAGCCCGCACCTATTCAAGACATTTAAAGCACAAAGATCAAATGAGATGAACTTGATAGCCTATGAGAGACCAGATACAATATTTAATGCATATTAAATGCTAAGAACGTTAGAGAATATTTTATTCTGATTGTGTAACGCATTATTAAATGGCATTCATTACTCATTATTGCCTCATTATATCTTGAGGCAAGGCTCATAGTCTCAAAAAGGCTATAAAAGGGGAAAGAATCCACAATTGTACGACAGGAGGAGTTACTGGAATATACTTGAATTACTTGTTTTCTTATTATCTCATTCTCAAAAGTCTATATTTATATTTTCTTCTGATTATCAGTAACCCACGTTTTCATAAATTCTTAGTTTTGATCAAAGTCCTATTTTTTGGTTAAACAAATTGGTTCCGTTACTGGGAATCTGATAATCAACGATATTTCTACTTGATTTTCTTGTTCACATCAGTCATGTCAAACAACAAGGACAACACCCCAAGACTTCCAAAAATTCAAACAATCCAACAACTTCAAGGAGATTGTCCACGAGATTCTCCACAAGGTTCTCCACGAGGCTCTCCACGACGATCTCGTGAAGGCACTCCTGATGGATCTCATGCAAATGAACAGGATCAACTCAACAATGTCGAAGATATGAATGAGGCATTGCAAAAAATAATTGCTTCTCAAATCAGTAAAGCTCTTCAAGCATTCGTTAACCAGTTACCAGTTGCTCCGCCCACACCAACTCTAAACAATAATACTTTAGAGAACCCCCGTTCTGGACTGGTTAATTCAGGCAGTGGTGGAACTCCTAGTGAAATGCAAGAAGGAGACCCAGGTAATCAAGTTAAATCTGATATACAAAATCTCGTACTAACCTTGCAGAAACAACTTAAGGAGCAAAATGAACGCATAGAACAAATACCTGGGGTACCACCTGTGATCAAAGTGGTTGACATAGACAAATATTCTCAACAACCATAGAAGCCGAGTGCCGCCCCCCTCCTAATTCCGAAAAAATTTAAAATGCCTGATATTCCAAAGTACAATGGAACATAAGACCCTCGAGACCTCATCACTGCATTCACCACAAGAGTCATCAGGAATGACTTGACAAGGCAAGAAATTGAATCGGTCCTAGTCAAAAAATTTGGTGAAACACTCACCAAAGGAGCTTTAACCTGGTATTCTCTCTTACCCGAAAATTCAATAAACTCTTTTGCTGAGCTTGTAGATTCTTTCATTAAAGCACATTCAGGAGCCCAAAAGGTAGAGAAAATAATGGAGGATATCTTCAAAATCAAGCAAGGAGATTCGGAACTACTTCGAGATTTCGCTGATAGATTTCAACGTGAAAGAATGACTTTACCGGTGTACCGGACAATTGGGCAGCTATAGCATTCAGTAATTTGAATGAAAGAAGCTTGGAGGCCATAAGGAAACTCAAGGAAAGCCTTCGAGAATTCCCTGCTACAACGTGGAATGATGTTTATAACAGGTACAACACGAAGATGCTGATTGAAGAGGATACAGTTTCAAGATTCAAAAAGGAGAAAAAAGTAAGTTCGAGACGTGCAAAAAATGAAAGAAGGCCTGGAAAAAATAGGTATGAGCCATACATGGGACCTGCGGGAAAAGACTTACGGTCAGGATCAGATAATCAAAGGTACGATCACAAATCTAGAAATAATGAGTCAGGTTCCTCATCTAGATTTAGGAACGAGCGGAACACGCAAGAGTCACAAGATGATGACAGAAGTTTAAAGGTGAGATTCGGTGGCTATAATTTCAATGTCACCACCTCTGAGCTCATAGTTTTTTTGAGAAGCATGGGAGATAAGGTTCGATGGCCAAAGGAAATGAGGTCAAATCCAAACTGGCGTAACCCTGATCATTGGTGCGAATTTCATAATGACCATGGCCATAAAACATCTGAGTGCAGATTCTTACAAAGTGAAGTTGATCATTTGTTTAAACAAAGGTATCTTAGTGAGTTGTTCAGTGAAAAAGGCAAGGAGGATTACATGAAAAACAGGCAGGTGCCCCCAAAACCACTATCTCCCAAAAGAACCGTCAATGTCATAAGAGGGGGAGAAGATATCAACGGTGTAACATATACAACATCTACTAAAGTTTCTAAAGTCACTATCACCCACGGAAAGCGGGTACGACAACACTTGGAGGGAGAAAGTATTACCTTCAATGATGCAAACGCAGATGGTGTATTATCTCCACATAATGACGCACTGGTAATATCTTTACTTGTATATGATAGTAATGTGAAACGAGTTTTGATTGATCCAGGAAGTTCTGTAAATATTCTCCTACTGAGGATATTGCGTGAAATGCAAGCTGAAGAAAAATTAATCCCAAAAGCACATGCTTTGTCAGGGTTCGATAATTCTAGTGTTGTAACAAAAGGAGAAGCGATCCTAACTACATTTGCAGAAGGTGTTATGAAAGATACCAAATTTCAAGTCGTGGATATGGAAATGGCCTATAACATGATTTTAGGGAGCCATGGATTCATGATATAGATGTTGTTCCGTCAACGTTACATCAAGTTATTAAAGTTCCATCACCCTGGGGAATATGTCAAATCAAAGGTGATCAACAAGCTTCAAGAAGCATCAATTCCGTTGCAAATTCAACTAATAAGGGTAAAGACAAATAGCAATTACAGAATTTAGTTGGGGAAGACGTGGCGTCAGCCTCAACTAAACAAGAGCAAACAGATGTGGATTCAAGACCTGACACCATTCAAGAATTAGAAGAAGTGATTTTATTCATACAGTGGCCCGAGAGTAAAGTGTACATTGGAGCCAATCTTAGCCCAGAGGTAAAGCGTAAATTAATTGAATTTTTTAAAGCTAACACATATTGCTTTGCTTGGTCCCACTCTGATATGACAGGGATACCACCGGAGGTTATGACTCACAAGTTACACGAAGATCCATCATATCCTCCAGCTAAACAAAAGAAAAGAAAGCAAGGAACTTTCAAGAATAAGGTGATTCATGAAGAAGTTCAAAAATTGCTCAAAATTGGTTCGATTCGTGAGGTAAAATATCCTGACTGGTTAGCTAACACTGTTGTGGTGCCTATGAAGAACGGTAAGTGGCGAGTCTGCGTAGATTACACATATCTTCATAAAGCCTGTCCAAAAGATTCTTTTCCTCTACCGCATATAGATCAATTAATTGATGCTACTGCAGGGCATGAGCTATTAAGTTTTTTAGATGCATATTCAGGTTATAATAGAATCAAAATCGATCCAGAAGATGAGGAAAAAACTTCTTTCATAACAGACATGGGGACTTATTGCTATAAGGTAATGCCCTTTGGTCTTAAGAATACGGGTGCTACTTATCAGAGGTTAGTTACTCAAATATTTCAAGAACATTTAGGTAAGACCATGGAAGTTTATATAGATGACATGTTAGTTAAGACTCACCATTCAGAGGATCATATATCGCACCTATCTGAAACGTTTAAAATTTTGCAAAAATATAATATGAAGTTAAATCCAGAAAAATGTGCATTTGGAGTGGCATCAGGAAAGTTTTTGGGTTTTCTTGTTTCTAACCGGGGTATTGAGGTAAATCCCGCACTGATTAAAGCCATTGAGGAAATTCCTAATATACTTTCAAGCAAGAAAGAAATGTAGAGACTGACGGGAAGAATCGCAGCTTTGGGAAGGTTCATTTCTAAATCTCCAGAAAAATGTTTTAAATTTTTCTTGGCCCAGAAAAAGCAGGAACATTTTGAGTGGGATGAGGAGTGTCAATAGGCACTTAGAAATTTGAAGACCTACTTATCAAATCCGCCCTTGCTAGCAAAACCAAAGGCAGGGAAGTAACTTTTCATTTACCTTTCTGTTTCAGAAGTAGCGGTAAGCGCGGTTTTGGTTCGTGAAGAACAAGGTAAGCAATCTCCTATCTATTATGTTAGTAAATCCTTATTAGATGCAGAGACACGGTATCCACAACTGGAAAAACTAGCACTTGCTTTAATTATGGCATCTAGAAAATTAAGACCATATTTTCAATGTCATCCCATTGTTGTGGTAATTGCATACCTTTTACGTAGTATATTACATAAACATGAATTATCAGGAAGGTTGGCCAAGTGGGCCATAGAATTGAGTGAGTATGAAATCACATACCTACCTAGAACAGCAATAAAGTCCCAGATATTAGCTGATTTCGTGGCTGATTTCAGTCAAGGGATACAGTTAGAGGCGGATAAAGAAGTTCGGGTACTTAATGGGGCTAATCCAGGTACGTGGACCTTATTTACTGATGGTTCATCTAACGTAAACGGTGCAAGATTATGAATTGTCTTAGTACCACCTACGGGTGAAACTATTAGACATGCTATTAAATGTCTTTCCATAACTAACAATGAAGCGGAGTATGAAGCTGTGATTGCAGGTTTAGAATTGGCACGAGAACTTGGAATAAATCAGATAGTGATAAAATGTGATTCACAACTCGTGGTTAACCAAATGCTGGGGACTTTCACGGCCAGGGAAGCTAGGATGCAACAGTATTTGGAAAAGGTGCGAGAACTAATTAAACAATTCCAAACTTGGAAAGTCATACAAATTCCAAGGGATGAAAATGTTGAAGCAGACGCTTTAGCTAATCTCGCATCCGCAGCTGATGTAGAAAATGATGAAAATGCCTCAATTATACATTTATTTCACTCAGCTCTCGAACCTGATAAGAACGAGGTAAATTTTAATCATTTAACTTGGGATTGGAGGAACGAAATTGTTACTTTTTTGCAGCATGGTACCGTCCCTGATGACAAGAAGAAAGCTTATGTGATGCAAAAGAAGGCTGCTCGATACTGTTTAAAACAAGGAAACTTATATCGAAAAATGTTCGGTGGTCCCTTAGCAAGATGTCTCGGACCTTCTCAAACGGAATACGTAATGAGGGAAATACATGAGGGACATTGCGGGAATCACGCAGGAGGAAGATCGTTGGTAAGAACTTTAATTAGGGCAGGATATTATTGGCCTAAAATGGAAGAGGAAGCAGAAAATTTCGTATCCAAATGCAACAAATGTCAAAGGTACGGTAATAATATGCATAGACCAGCGGAGCTATTGCATCCTGTTGTGGCCCCGTGGCCCTTTATGAATTGGGGAATGGATATTGTAGGTCCACTACCACAGGCAAAACGTCAGGTAAAGTTTCTACTTGTACTCACTGATTATTTCACTAAATGGGTAGAAGCAGGAGTGTTTAAGCAGGTAAGAGAGAAAGAAGTTAAAGACTTCATTTGGAGGAACATAATATGCCGATTTGGAGTACCGAAGGAGATCGTGTGTAATAATGGTCCACGATTCATAGGAGCCCAAATCACAGAATTTTTTCAAAGTTGGAAAATCGAAAGGATAACATCCACACCGTATCATCCACTAGGAAATAGGCAAGCGGAATCCACAAACAAGATCATTATCAATAATTTGAAGAAGCGGTTACATGAATCAAAGGGTAATTGGCCTGAGGTATTACTGTCACGACCCAAACCCCGCTCCGGTCGTGATGGCGCCTCTCGTGAAGACGAGGCCAGCCAGACCATTTCAGAACACCACTTAAAGCAGTTAATCAGTTATATAACATTTCAAATATGAATTAATGATACTAATCACTGTAAATACAACCTAATACAGCCCGACCGGGGTGTCACAAGTCACGAGCATCTAGAGAAGTCTAAATACAATTATAGGGCAAACAATATACAAAATAAAATTTACAACCAAAGGAAGTAATCCGGTGCCGTATGCTGGCGGTCACTCTGCTCAGCTACAATAGCAATACCTTCAACCAGCTTAAAACCCGCTACCGAGTGAACAATACCTACATTTGCACGCGAGGTGCAGGGAGTAAAATGAGTACTCCAACTCAGTGAGTAATAAAAGTAAATAATAACTAAGCAGCCAGAAATCACGTAAAGCAACCAACATGCTATACAGAAGCTGGGTACGATTTCGGAGAAAACAGTGAAATCAGTGAAATCATTAGAAATGTTTCGGCTCAGTTCAAATCTCTTTCGAAAATGGTCATTTCAATAATTACGAAAACGGTTTCAAAATAGTTAGTGCTGATTAGCACAGAAAATCCGCCCCTCGGGCACAAATACCACAGTATAACAGGTAAAAAGGCAAGAAGTATGCAAAATGAGCACATAAAAGCTCGCCCCTCGGGCAATATCTCAAACTGAGCCAGCCACTCGGGTTCAATCTCCACAACACTCTCGGACCCTCGGGCTCTCTCTCTCAACTCACTTTCAGAAACAATATCACATAACAACTGCTGCGGTGCGCAGCCTGATCCACATATCGCTGCGGCGTGCAGCCCGATCCATAGCTCGCTGCGGCGTGCAGCACGATCCACATGGGTACCCGCGCTCACTGTGGGGGTGCAGATTCTGGAGGGGCTCCTACAGCCCAAGCGCTATATATCACTGCGGCGTGCAGTCCGATCCAATATATACATACTGCAACGTGCAGTCCGATCCATATAATATACTACTGCGGTGTGCAGTCCGATCCATATAATATACTACTGCAGCATGCAGTCCGATCCATATATAATCCTCACATCCAGGCCCTAGGCCTCACATCCCTCCGTGTATCCTCACATCCGTCCCTCGACCGCACTCAGTCAGAATATCATCACAAGCCCTCGGGCACTAGTAAAACAATAGTCCTCAGCCCAAATTATCATTTAAGACTCAATATAAGTAAAAGTGGCTGAGTTGTAAAGTAGTGGAGAAATAGTATGACTGAGTTCAAGTAATAAGTCAAAACAGTGAGGAAGACACTGATAATAATCCCCAAAGGATTTAAATAATTGGCAACAAGCCCAAATACGGCAATCAGCCCAAACAACAGTGATAACAAATAAATTCCAGACAAATACGCGATAAATTAATCAATCGGGACGGACCAAGTCACAATCCCCAGCGGTGCTCTACCCCACGCCCACTATCCAGCGTGCAAGTCACCTCAATATAGCACTACGATGTGCAATACGGGGTTTCAAACCCTCAGGATATCATTTAAAATCATTACTCACCTTGAACCGGTGAAATCTCTAGCTCGCGACGCCTTTGCCCTCAAATCGGCCTCCACGCGCGTCGAATCTAACCAAAATCAGAGCGAATACATCACAATATGCTAAGGGGACAATACCCAATTGAAAACAATCAAAAATTAGCAAAAATCTCGAAACTAGCAAAATTTGAGCCCCGGGCCCACTTCTCGAAAAATTACAAAACTTATATTACCGGATTCCTCGTCTCACCACGAGTCCATACATACCAAGAACTCCTAAATCCGAGCTCAAATGACCTATCAAATTACAATTTGAAATATCTAAAACTCAAGCCCTAGCTTAACCCCCTTTTTAATGAATTTCAACCAATTTCCATGTTAAATCTAACATAATATCGTGTATTTAAGCTAAGGGACTTACCTCCAATCGATTCCCAGTCAAAAATCCCTTAAATTATCGCCAAAAGCTCTCAAACTCACTTAAAAATGGTGGAAATAACATAAGCTTCGCGAAACCAAAAATGAATATAAAACCTTTTTGACTCTAGGGGTTTCCGCTTCTGTGGTCCCCACATCCGCTTCCGCGATACTACTTCTGCGGTCATTTTTCTGCTCCTGCTGAATTTCACTTAAGGTCCAAAGCCGCTTCTGCGACACAAATCCCGTTTTCGCAGAACTTCCTCTTATGACCGAAAACCGCTTCTGCGGACCCGCTGATGCGATAAATATTCGGCTTCTGCGGAACTACACTACCAAAGCACTGACCGCTTTTGCGATCATTCACCCGCTGCTGCAGAACCTGGCAAGGTCCAAGTTTTTCCATTTCCGCGCTCCTCAAACCACTTCAGCGAGACCGCACCTGCGGTCCAATAACCGCATGTGCGAAACCAACAGATACCAGCAAATTTGAACTTGCAATTAACTCCAAAAACCTTTCGTTTGACCACCCGAACTCACCCCGAGGCCCCCGGGACCTCAACCAAAAGCTCAGACATGATCCAATACCCTATTCAAACTTTTTCCAATCTTAAAAACACATCCAACAACACAAAAATCCTCATTTTTCATCAATTTCAAGCCTAAGTTCTTCAAATTCTTCCGAAACTCACATTCAATCAAACCCAACTAAACGATGTCTGAATGACCTGAAATTTTTCACACACATCACAAGTCACATATCGAAGCTACAGCAATCTCGGAATTCCATTCCGACCCTCGGATCAAAATTTCACCTATCACTCGGAATTCGCCAAAATACTAACTTCGCCAATTCAAGCCTAATTCTATACCGGACCTCCAAAATTAATTCCGATCGCACTTCTAAGTCACAAATCATCCCCCAAAGCTAACCGAATCACTGGAAATCATATCCGAGCCCTATAAATCATAAGTCAACATCCGGTTGACTTTTCCAACTTAAGCCTTCCTTATAGAGGCTAAGTGTCTCATTTTCTACCAATACCAATCCAAATCAACTCTAACACACCACATAATGATAATGAAACATGAAGAAGCATGAAATGGGGGAAACTGAGCAATAACACATGAGACGACGGGACGGGTCGTCACATCCTCCCCAACTTAAACAAACGCTCGTCCTCAAGCGTACCCAGAGTTGTTCTAGAAGCCAACCAATAGCTGAATAACCTTACCAAGCATATACCCGGGGTAATCTCACGTCACCCTATCTCATATAGGTCCAACAACACAACATAGCTGAAATTACCCAATCCAATCTAGCTTATAAATTATAGAACTACCTTTTCACTTCTGAAACCATCAATACGATCAAAACCTCACACCTATACTTTGGAATAGTCCCGAACCAGCTGTAATACCCATACTTGCAACCTCAGGTGAAGTCATATGATATACCACATAATCCAAGCACTCGATACGATAACTTCCATTCACAGTAGTTACCCACAACAACCAAATATCGATAGAAAGCCTCTTATTTAGCTAAAGTCTCATTCCAACACTTTCATATACTGCCAACGATAAATGAAACACACAGCAAACCATAACCATCTCTCAGATCAACCATTCATGAAGCCACTTCCATTTTGACTAATACCACAGTAGATTTCCGAGCCGAACCTCAATATTATCCTCCCAACAAGCCGAAATCAAATATGTTCGTATTTATTAATGAATCCAACGATCTCCTCGAATCCAACACACCACTCTGGTGATATGACGCCTCAACACAGGCCTAAGCCACAACTTGAATAATACACGCACCAATGAGGAACTGTCTGAACATACTCAAATCATGACAAAAGACTCAAATGAAAGAGTTGTACCTCAAGCTCATCAGTACCATTACAACACAAGGCTGAGACCCCATCTCACATCATGGAAATAGGATACCCGAATCTACCCTGAAGGGTCATACCCCCGCGTGGCCTTGCCACAATGCGTGATTCTACCCAAATACTGTTACACATGAAACACCTCCAGTCGCCCTGCTCAAAATCGACAGCCACGCATAATTTGATGTCTCAAACTAAAGCCAATCATTACACCCACGGTGAAACAAATAAAATACGACACGCAACCCGATAGGCCGTAACCAATACTCCATTTACCGAGCCATACTCAATTACTGTTCAGCTCGACTTTCTCTCTGACTCCTCAATAGAACCGCACCACATGCGCCCATATCCAACCAATCATAACGCCTCACAGTACAGAAAAGAAACTCATAGATCTCCCCAGATCACTAACAAATTCAATAACTATCAAATCAACCTATCCCTCAACAATACTACTCGGGACTAACAAGCTAATTCCAGCTAAATACGTAGCCACATCGGCCTACCAATGAACTCAATACCAGGAAGCCTGAAGCTGCTCCTTCCACTACTATAACTCCTGCCGGAGCCATATGATACGATGCCCGACACCAAATAAATACTGAAAGCCACAGTCTCGCCAGACGACATGCCCGGCCACAAGGAACGCATCCGAAAAGTCCCTCAATACCAGAACTGAATCAATGGTAGAAACATCTACACTGACATCCACCACAAAAGCCCAAGTAAGGAAAGCAATCCTTCCCAGTCGTCCACTGGTCTTTGGAATACAAATCGCTCTACTAGAACATAATCCGATGCACCTCGCCACGCAACTTGTGGCATTTTCCCACATAGCCCATATAACAATAGTCTAGAATAACCCAACACTGAGACAACCAGTATACACCCCAATATCATATAAAAAATCTAATATACCAAGCAAAGAAAGATCCACTCGGGCCTCTAAATCCCAATAGCCGCTAACGGTACCAATACACACGATTCACAACCACTACATAGTCTGTACCTGAGAACTCCCAATCTCCAACTCCATATAGCACACGAATCACTATACCTAATCCCCAAATTTCGCAGTATGAATACATATCACACCTCGAGTATCCAATCATTCTATGAAAGATATTCTAAAATTCCCCTGTGCCATCAAACAAACTTAGATATCAGCAGTCGATCTAGCAAGAAAGTGCTGCAATACTACCGAAGTATAATCAGTCTAATCACATTACCCTTCCTCCGAGACATATACTCTCGTCAAATCACTTCCAATTAGCAGTACCATTTCCTTGATTACCTGAGGCTACCCGTTGCCTAAGAATTTTATGAACTTCTTTCCAGAACTGAACTGTAACTCATCTAGCCAAGACCTTCCATCAATCCCATCTAGAAGAAAGTAATCACACATCCCATGCTTTGCATGCCCGCAGAAGGATATATACATCCCTAAACCACGATAAAACCCAGCAAGGACTCTCCCCTAATTCTATTCGCTCAAGCTAAACTGCCAGGACTGAATCCTTCTATCTAAACCAAGCTGAGCATGCCGTCAAAACTCAAGAGCATTACTGCCAAAATGCCTGTAAAAGCTCATTACCTCGGACACATACAAAGAATTAATCATACCCTTACCATACCGATTCGGTCTATTATCAATCTATTCCATATATCTAATTTCCTGTCTGATTCATCATCAACTTGATATTTCTCCCTCGCTGTAGCATCACAATGCCTCAATCCAGGCCTACCACACGAGATTCGAACATAAGACCACACTATCTAAGATCCATAGGCCACCGAATACTCTCTCAGTTGTTCCCAAAAATACCACACTCCAAAATACTTTACTTGAAGAACTTACTGCGAATCTGAATTCGTTACCATTAACTTCCAGATACAGATACATAAGATCCCATAATCGACATAAAAATACCACAAGCCTTGACATTCCCCGATGAATACACAGTCTCTGACCACATAGACAACCTTGAGACACCTGATTGATACATGCAAAATCTTGAACACATTAGAATAATTCTCGAAAGTCATTCACCCTTATTCAATCTACAAATTACCTAACTCAATGAACAAAACCACTCGTGCCTTGTTAGAACTCTGACACCGCAGGATATGATCTAATTCCAATACAAACAAACATCTTCCTTCTCAATACACTGAGCATTCTTTATCAATAACAGCTCAAGGCATCCTATTATTTTCTCACATCTACGAAGCACCATATAACCTTTGTCAAAATTTTGCTTCACTCGTGCCATCCTCGGCTCAATTTCTACAACCAGGACTGATCCGCCAGCATACCTCGAAAGAAAACCAACATAGCACATAACCGTGCGATCAACTAATCAACAGCAAACTCCCCAACTTGGCTCGAAGCCATCTATCAGGACACATCCAATAACCCATAATACTTTTACTCTAATGATGCCACAATATTATAGTGAGGTTAAACTCAAATCATGCACAAGTTTATGGAAACACAGATCATCTAGTACTTTAATCTTCTACCAATCTCGCATTCATCCCCACATCAGCTGAGTCCACTCTCTTAAGCAACCCAAATTTACAACACGTACCTTTCAATTACACATGAGATCCTCTAACGTACACATAAGGAGAATATCACTTAAGAACACTCCGCAGGAGATAACCCACCTGCTTCGCCTCAATTTAGTATTTCAGCACACCTTCCACCATCATATATGTTACATAGTCATTAGTCTTCCTGAGTCTGAAATCATATCACCGCATGCAACTTCACTTCCCAACTAGAAGATATGAAAATATTCTTCACACGCCCATATTCGGGCTACACATCAAACCATAATAGGTATCGAATCACTTAACAGTTCGTCTATTATCCAGCAGACTTCTTCGTCACTACCAAGTCATATAATTACATCTCGCAGTACTAACATACTCATCACATGAATACCAAACTGCCATTACGGCTAATAGCGACAATACCGAACATATAAGTTCAAAACACTTGCTCACACGATCAGCACCTTAGTGCTAAAGCCATAGGCAAGATCCGGCCTCAAGTCCTCCAGACTGGCCCAACATCAAACTCATGGAGATTACATCTCGCCCCTTGATCAGGGAATCACAAGCCATCAAGGCACATCTGACGCTGAGCGCTCACGTGCGCATACAAACATATGGAAGGAATTTTAAGAGTTATATCTCAAGCTGAAACAAGTACGCACGATAAGAATTCCAAGAAATTTGAAGTTTTCCTAAAGGTTCTGCAGCCTCTCGAGGATAAATACAGACGTCTCTGTACCGATCTGCGAGACTCTACTAAACGTGCTCATGACTCGTGAGACCTAGTAACCTAGGCTCTGATACCAACTTGTCACGACCCAAACCCCGCTCCGGTCGTGATGGCACCTCCCGTGAAGACGAGGCCAGCCAAACCATTTCAGAACACCACTTAAAGCAGTTAATCAGTTATATAACAGTTCGAATATGAATTAATGATACTAATCAATGTAAATACAACCCAATACAGCCCGATCGGGGTGTCACAAGTCACGAGCATCTAGAGAAGTCTAAATACAACTACAGGGCCAACAATATAAAGCATAAAATTTAGAACCAAAGGAAGTAATCTGTTGCCGTGAACGCTGACGGTCACTCTGCTCAGATACAATAGCAATACCTTCAACCAGCTCAAAACCCACTACCGAGTGAACAATACCTGCATCTGCACGCGAGGTGCAAGGAGTAAAATGAGTACTCCAACTCAGTGAGTAATAAAAGTAAATAATAACTGAGCAGCCAGAAATCACAACAACTGAGCAGCCAGAAATCACGTAAAGCAACCAACATGCTATACAGAAGCCGGGTACGATTTCTGAGAAAATAGTGAAATCTTTAGAAATGTTTCGGCTTAGTTCAAATCTCTTTCGAAAATGGTCATTTCAATAATTACGAAAACGGTTTCAAAATAGTTAGTGCTGATTAGCATAGAAAATCCGCCACTCAGGCACAAATACCATAGTATAACAGGTAAAAACGAAAGAAGTATGCAAAATGAGCACATAAAAGCTCGCCCCTCGGGCAATATCTCAAACTGAGCCAGCCCCTCGGGTTCACTCTCCACAACACTCTTGGCCCCTCGGGCTCTCTCTCAACTCACTCTCAGAAATAATATCACATAATAACTACTGCGGCGTGCAGCCCGATCCACAAATCACTGCTGCGTGAAGCCTGATCCATAGCTCGTTGCGGCGTGCAGCCCGATCCACATGGGTACCCGCGCTCACTGTGGGGGTGCAGACTCCGGAGGGGCTCCTACAGCCCAAGCGCTATATATCACTGCGACATGTAGTCAGATCCAATATATACATACTGCAGCATGCAGTCCGATCCATATAATATACTACTACGGCGTGCAGTCCGATCCATATAATATACTACTGCGGCGTGCAGTCCGATCCATATATAATCCTCACATCCAGGCCCTAGGCCTCACATCCCTCCGTGTATCCTCACATCCGGCCCACGGCCGCACTCAGTCAGAATATCATCACAAGCCCCTCGGGCACTAGTAAAATAATAGTCCTCAACCCAAATTATCATTTACGACTCAATATGAGTAAAAGTGGATGAGTTGTAAAGTAGTGGAGAAATAGTATGACTGAGTTTAAGTAATAAGTCAAAACGGTGAGGAAGATAGTGAAAATAATCCCCAAAGGGCTCAAATAGTTGGCACGAAGCCCAAATACTGCAATCAGCCCAAACAACAGTGATAACAAATAAATTCCAATCAAATACGCGATAAATTAATCAATTGGGACGGACCAAGTCACAATCCCCAGCTCTACCCCACGCCCACTATCCGGCGTGCAAGTCACCTCAATATAGCACTACGATGTGCAATCCGAGGTTTCAAACCCTCAGGATATCATTTACAATCATTACTCACCTCGAACTGGTGAAATCTCTAGCTCGCGACGCCTTTGCCCTCAAATCGGCCTCCACGCGCGTCGAATCTAACCAAAATCAGAGCGAATACATCACAATATGCTAAGGGAACAATACCCAATCGAAAACAATCGAAAAATAGCAAAAATCTCGAAACTAGCAAAACCCGAGCCCCGGGCCCACTTCTCGAAAAATTACAAAACTTATATTACCGGATTTCTCGTCTCGCCACGAGTCCATACATACCAAGAACTCCCAAATTCGAGCTCAAATGACCTATCAAATCACAATTTGTAATATCAAAAACTCAAGCCCTAGCTTTACCCCCTTTTTAATGAATTTCAACCAATTTCCATGTTAAATCTAACATAATCTCGTGTGTTTAAGCTAAGGGACTTACCTCCAATCGATTCCCTGTAAAAAATCCCTTAAATTCTCCCCAAAAGCTCTCAAACTCGCTTAAAAATGGTGGAAATAACATAAGTTTCGCGGAACAAAAAATGAATATAAAACCCTTATGACTCTAGAGGTTTCCACTTCTGCGATCCCCACATCCGCTTCCGCAATACCACTTCTGCGGTCATTTTTCCGCTCCTGCAGAATTTCACTTAAGGTCCAAAGCTGCTTCTGCGACACAATTCCCGCTTTCTTGGAACTTCCTCTTATGACCCAAAACCGCTTCTGCGGTTTACGTCCGCTTCTGCGGACCCGCTGATGCGATAATAATTCCGCTTATGCGGAACTACACTACCAAATCACTAATCGCTTTTGCGATCCTTCACCCGCTGTTGCAGAACCTGGCAAGGGCCAAGTTTTTCCACTTCTGCGTTCCTCAAACCGCTTCAGCGAGACCGCACCTGCGGTCCAATAACCGCAGGTGCGAAACCAACAGATACCAGCAAATTTGAACCTGCAATTAACTCCAAAAACCGTCCGTTTGACCACCCGAACTCACCCCGAGGCCCTCGAACCTCAAACAAAAGCTCAGTCATGATCTAATACCCTATTCAAACTTGTTCCAATCTTAAAAACACATCCAACAACAAAAAAAATCCTCATTTTTCATCAATTTCAAGCCTAAGTTCTTCAAATTCTTCCGAAATTCACATTCAATCAAAAACCCAACCAAACGACGTCCGATTGACCTGAAATTTTGCACACACATCACAAGTCACATATCGAAGCTACAGAAACTCTCGGAATTCCATTCCGACCCTCGGATCAAAATCTCACCTATCACTCGGAATTCGCCAAAATACTAACTTCGCCAATTCAAGCCTAATTCTATACCGGACCTCTAAAATCAATTCCGATCGCAATCCTAAGTCACAAATCATCCCCCGAAGCTAACCGAATCACCAAAAATCATATCCGAGCTTTATAACTCATAAGTCAATGTCCGGTTGAGTTTTTCAACTTAAGCCTTCCTTAAAGAGGCTAAGTGTCTCATTTTCTACCAATACCAATCCAAATCAACTCTAACACACCACATACTGATAATGAAACATGAAGAAGCATGAAATGGGGTAAAATGAGCAATAACACATGAGACGACGGGCCGGATCATCACAATTACCTGGAGTTTTATGGGCCTACTGTACAACTACAAAAACGAGCACGGGAGAAACACCATTTTGACTGGTTTACGGTGCTGAGGCTTTGATTCCAGTCGAGATAGGAGAACCAAGCACACGGTTCATACAAGCAATGGAGGAATCAAATAATGAAGAGATACGGGTTAACCTTGATTTACTCGAGGGAAGAAGAGAAGCAGCATTAATAAGAATGGTAGCACAGAAGCAGGTTATTGAACGATATTATAACCGAAAAGCACGCCTCATATTCTTCAAAATTAGGGACTTTGTGCTCAAAAAGGTTTTTCAGTCGACAAAAGCTGCTAATTCAGAAAAGCTAAGTCCAACATGGGAAGGACTCTATAGAATTCGAGATATTGCAGGAAAAGGAGCATACGAGTTAGAGACAATGGATGGGAAAATCCTACCTTCACACTGGAATGCTGTTCATTTGAAGAGATATTACTTCTAAGGAAATACCCATGGTCAGGTATCACCATGTTAAAATTTATTTTTGAATTATTAAGGTTTTACTAACGATTTTAGATGCTAGGCAAAACGCTAACCCGTACTAAATGATGAGTCACGACCTGTAAGGCAAAATAGAATACAATAAAATTCCTGGCCTAGGGTTACAATTATTCTGATAGAAACACAAACGGGTTAAGCAGTCTTCATCTATAATTGCACCCCCGAGTCCCGTATGTTTTTCCTTTTTAGGAAAAGGACCAAGAGGAAGAAATTAAAAAGTGCTCGAGGTTTAATACTTCAACACTCAAACACTTGGGGGACTACATAGTATGCACAGGCACGTGTATGCAGAAAGCGAAAGAAATTGTGGAAATTTAAGAAGCAAGTGCAAGATAAAAGCTATGAAGACAAAACACTCATCATAGTGTTCTTTCCCATGAGAACAATGGAGTCACTTCTCAAACCCTTCCTAATGTTTCTAAGCTAAAGGGATCCTATGTACATCCCTCATAATAGTTAGGGTAAAGACTATGTATTAAAACGGGTTATAAGGAAAAACCATGTTCCTATTGTTCCTCTTTTTAAAAATCTGTTACAAAAAAAATAGTTACGAGAAAGTTATAGATGTAATTCAAATACATGTAAAGTATTATTCAAAAGTTTGTCAAGGTTCATAAATAAAAACTTTTCAAAGTTATTTCAAACAAAACATGTGTGTTCCTGTTTCTTTGATCATATTATAACACCATTATGAAGTTGAGACGTCTTCTTCATTAAGTGTCGATGTATAAAAGGGCTCTCTTTTATAAAACTCATGTTATTAAGTCATGAGATTAATCATAAAGCATTTTCAAAGGATAAAAATGCAAAACTATTCTCTATGTCGTTAAGAATAAAAAGGCAAGAATAGAATAAATAGAAGTAATAAAAACTTCTTAATATATTTAAAAAAGACTAACTACAAACTTAGTCATGAATATGTTTTATACAAATGCCTCATTATAAGAACTGGGGACTTTTTCCAAAATCCCTTAAAAAGACAAACTAAGGGATTAGCCATCATTTTTCAACAATTATGAAAAAAAGAAGTTAAGTTATAAAAACTGGTCACTGGGAGGCAGGAGCATCAGAAATAACGATGCTGACTTCAGAAGGAACTTGAGCTACAGACACGGTGTCAACTTGACTCGAAGTAATAGGCTCGATGAGGGGAGCAAGATTCACAGACGTTTTAACTTCTGAAGCTTGAGTCACGATAGCTTCACCCTCGGGAACTTGAGCCACGGGCACGGTATTTTCATCTTCAAGATCTTCAGTCCCGGCTACTTCATCCTTAGGATTTTCAGCCACGGGGGCTTCAACTGCAGGAGAATGAAAGTCTAATGGCTGCTGAGTCTTTTCAATAGTCTCCAAGACCTTAGCCAATTCTGACTTTAAATCAAAGTTTTCCTAGCTAGCTTCAGTTAAGGCATCACGTTGAGAATTAAGAAAAGTCCAAGTTACTTTAACATCCAACTTCTCTTCAAGAAGCTCATAATCTCTTTCCCAAGCGGCGAGTTCACTTTTCAGTTCTTCATTCTCGGCCAAAGTTGAATTGTAAGAAGCTTGGAGGAAGGTATGAGAATTTTCTAAGGCACGTACCTTATCCGAAGAGATTCTCAAATATTCTTGAGCTTGAGTCAAATTTTGCACCAACTCTCCTGCATAAACCTCTTTTTGGTTTAGAAGTGCCCTAAGCTCCGTAATTTCTTCACTCGACTTCAATAATTGATCCGAGAAATAAAACTCGAGGCGTTCTTTGTCCTTCTCTATTTGGATTGAAGAAGCCTTGGCCACTGCCAACTCCGAGGTAAGTGCACGCTTCTACTGCTCTAGGTGATTCCTACTTTCCTGCAAATCTTCTATGGCTATTTGTGCACTTTCAAATTGCCCATTCTAATTTACTGCCTCCAATTTAGCTTCATGAGCCACTCTCTCGGTTTCAAGAATATTTTTCTTAGAGTCACGGGCCACCTTCTCTAAAAGAGAGATTCTACCCATCAACTCTGTACCAATAAGATTAGCCTGCAAGCAACAAAGAAGAAAAGTAAGAATCCAAAGGTAAAAAGAAACTTTTTAAATAAGTAAGAAAAATACCTTCAGAGTGGCATGAACAATGTCATTCATTAGGGTCAAGTAGTTGTGGTTGTCCATCTTCTCTTTTTCAATTGAGCCAATCAAAGGCCCAAGCCATACATCTGCCTGGCTAGATTTTCTCAAAAGACTGCTATTAGCGGGAACTTCTATGGTCACATTCCTCATAGCAGCACTTCTGCTTGTATTACCCGTTTCTATATGTTGAACAGTAGAAGGGGGAACTATGGAACAAGGAGCGGTAGAGGAAGTGAAAATAGCAGGAGGAGGAATAGATACAGATGAAGTGGGTAAAGAAGAAGTTGCGGGTAAAGAAAGAATGGAAGAAACTAGAGTAGAAAAAGAGGAAAGGGGAATCTCATCTAAAACTAGACCTAACTCACCACTCTCAAAGCCCCCGACAAAAGGTTGTCTAATGGACTCGTGAGTATCCTGGGGGGTAATATCATCATCAGAGACGAGGTGAACATGTTCATTAGGAGAGGTACGAGGAGGTGAGGCTTCAACTTCGTCATCAGATACGATACGCCTCCTAACTTTTGGCTTGGGGATCAAAGAACTATCCTTATACTCTTCTTCCTCAGAATCATCACCAATGAACTTTCTCTTCAGCAGAGTACCTTGAGCTCTATTGAGGGTAAGATAAGCTCCTGAAGAGGCATGAGTGGCTGCAACAGCTTCAGCAGAAATCCCTCAAATTGAAAATCTTGATAAAAAGGATGAAGATAAAATCAATAAAGGGAAAATTTTACATACGAGAAGATACAAAAAGGAAAAAAGAAACTCTTACCATGAGTTTTCACTTTCCAACCATGAAGATTGGAAATAGACTTCCAAGACCTAGCCTCCATAGGTACGGTCTTTAATAACTTATCTACCCAACCATGAAAATCAAGGATGAGATCCACAATTCCCATGATTGCTACAAAAAAGAAAAAGAAAATAAAATCAGAAAAGGTGCTAATTTTAGGAAAAGAGGTATGAAAGAAGAAGAAGACTTACATGCAAGGTTCCACCTTTCAGGAAAGGAAATGTTATCTTCACCCACCAAGCCCACCATAGGTACAGCAACAAACTGGGCATACCAGCCACGGTCTTTATCATCTTCAGGGCTCACCAAAACCCTTTTACTCCTCGCTACTAAAGTGAAAACACCGTTGCGGAATAGCCTAGGGGAGTAAAGATGAATAAGGTGGGGGAAGGTAAAATCAACACCCACCTTATTTGACAAATATATCAAACAAGCCACAGCTCTCCAGATGAGTGGGCCAATCTGTGCCAAGCAAACCTTGAAAAAATGGCATAAATCAAGAATTACAGGATCGATAGCTGGTTTAAATCCCAAAGTAAAGGGATAAGTGTAAACAAAAGAGTGTCCAGCTTTGTAAGAAGATATTCTTTGGTTTGGATTAGGGATTTCAACAGGAAAATTACTGCTCCATTAACAATCTCTACGAACCACAGAAGTTAAAACTTCTATAATCAAGATGGGATAAGTATCGGCATGTTCTAAGCTGACAACTTGTTTGCTAAGAGATTCTCTATCATGATCAAAGGATAGGTCATTGGGTACTATCTCTTCTACTAAAGGTTCTTGTAGAGGTTCTGAAGGTTCTTTGCCTTTAGAAGATGATTTTTGTGTGAAGGAACCTCTGGTCCTATAAACAGTACCAGAACTAGACGAAGGAGTAGTAGAACCTAAACTGCCACCCCGAACAAATCCTAAACTACGAAGTCTACCGCCTCTACCCCTTCTATGTCTAACTGGGGCATTGGGGAAATTATCCACGATTGGGGCTCTTATGGGGTTAGGGTTTAAAGACGACACGTGTACAAAGCATTAAATGGAAAAGACAATTGAAGCGTCAATGATGTCATAGCATTAGTGATGGCGAAAATTCCCTTTTTAAAGCAATCCACTTCCCAAGTATTTAATCGATAAATAAATGAAAAGTGGGGGGAATATCTGTATTGGGAAAAATCGAGTTTATATATTAGAGATGACATGTCATGATACGTGGATTAGTTAAATAGTCAAAGAAACAAAGTTAACTAAGAGACACGAGCAATAACAGATGCGAGCAAAGATAGTGGAAAAGGCACGTGCAATTACTCAGGTGATGCAGAGCCCACACCTATTCAAGACATTTAAAGCACAAAGATCAAAGGAGATGAACTTGATAGTCTATGAGAAACCAGATACAGTATTTAATGCATATTAAATGCTAAGAACATTAGAGAATATTTTATTCTGATTGTGTAACGTATTATTAAATGACATTCATTACTCATTATTGCCTCATTATAGCTTAAGGCAAGGCTCGTAGTCTCAAAAAGGCTATAAAAGGGGAAAGAATCCACAATTGTACGACAGGAGGAGTTACTGGAATATACTTGATTTACTTGCTTTCTTATTATCTCATTCTCAAAAGTCTATCTTTATATTTTCTTCTGATTATCAGTAGCCCGTGTTTTCATAAATTCTTAGTTTTGATCAAAGTCCTATTTTTTGTTTAAACAGAACTTATGACATGTAAGTGGTACTACATCAGCTGGCCTGCTCAACTCATAAGCTTTCCACCATCGGCAAGTTTCCCTTATCAGCTAAAATGTAGTAAATAAAACTCCACTACTCTCCAAAATACACGTTGTCAGAAGAATCTGCTGGCACTGGTCTATAAAATCCTAAGTATCCTCCGACTTTTCTCCACTGAACTCTGGAGGCTAAAGACACCCAAACCACTCCAGTTTCTTCTGCTTTTAATCACTCATATGGGGACCAACCTCGCCCTTAGAGGCAAGCAAACCGACTAAACTATAAATACACTCGGTGTTTGGTGTCCATAAGCTAGCTGCTCTAAAGTACGAGTGGCATGTGTCTAGGCACCTCCTTCGGCCTGTGAAGTGGTTGGTGCAGCTAGAACTTAAACCGCCTGAGCCAAGCTCATGCACACAGTCAAAATCTGGGCTAAGGCTTCCTGAAGGACAAAAATCACAATAGGCACTATTGGTGCCTAAGCTGGTCCCACCACCTCAACCGTATCTGGTACCTGCTCTAGATCTAGAGCAAGTGGTGGCTCTATATCTTCTACTCCAGATGTAGTGCTAGCCACACCTCGGCTTCTACCGCGGACCTACCTCTCGCATCCCTAATTGGTGGTACTAGTGGTCGTCCGCCTGATCTAGCCGCATGCATCCTTACCATCTGTGAGAGAATAGAAGAGTCAAGTTCAAATTTCAAAAATAGCAAATCCGCACAACAAGAATACAAGAAACTGAAATTTCCTGATAGTTCGTTAGCCTCTCAAAGATAAGTACAGATGTCTCCATACTGATCCTGACTCGTAATACCTATGAACCTAGGAATCTGATACCAACTTGTCATGATCCAAATCTTAACCAGTTATGATGGAGCCTAACACCCCGACTAGGAAAGTTGAAACAAATCAATAACGAATCCGAACAACATAAATAATAAAAATAGCATAAGTCTAAAACCTCAATGTAAAAAAATATTTCCAATACAAGGTAAATCCCCCCGAAACTGGCAAATAAGGAGTCATGAGATCTACTACAGAATACAGGTGTGAAAAAAAAATAATAATGTTTGAACTGAAAGAACAATACAAAAGAAAAAATAAGGCAAAGTGCAGCCAAGGATGCAGCTCTGCCTCGCCTCTCGATGCTCAGTCCAACAAACAAATCTGCTGATAACTAATCCTCACACCGAGATCTGCAGAGTCAGGTGCAGAGTGAGTATGAGTACAATCGATGTAATGCACTCAATAAGTATCGTACCTAACCTCAGTGAGGTAAAAGAAGCACGAATTATAAAAGATACAAGCTATAACTTGTATAGTTTCATCAATTCAACAAGTAAGGAACAATAATAAAATCAAGTAATAAAGCACAGGAAGAAGCATCTATGTGTGTATGCGTATAATTACTCAAATAATCTGTTCAATCAATGTCCAACATGTCGAGATGATATGTAGTTAAATCAGGTAATTAACCGTGGAGATTACAAGTAACAAAGAATGCAAAATCCAAACAAACTGGTTAGATTTCCTCAACCTTTCCATATCAGTACCAAACTACTGACCAGTTTTGCTAAATATCCGCATGTACACCATCAAGATAGAAATATGAGAGGGTGACCCTAGGGGATGGTTGTGTCATGGCCCAAACCAATGGGTCGAGACGGGTACCCAGTATCTTACTCAACCGAGCACCAACATAATGTATCTTTTCATGTCATAATATCATAGATAAATGAGCCGGAAGGTGGCCATGAGATAAGTAGAATACAATATGTGATACTACCTATAAGATCAAAATAATCACTCGTATATTGAACATAGGCCGACAAGGCCATACAATCCTTTGCGTACATGACATCTGTCTACAAGCCTCTAAGAATACATAATCTTCATAAAGGTCAGGACGGAGTCCCGCCATACCAAACAATACATGTCTTGATCAAACTAACCAAACAAGCAACACCGAATCAAGTGGAGCGCACCAACAACTTTTGCTTAGCTGATGGTCTACTTGGAGGGCTCTCAACCTATCTATCGGGACGTGCGGGCATGAAACGTGATCGAGGCCAACCCTGTACTACAACAAAGTAGCAAGAGTGGTCGAAGTAGCTTTTACCCGAGAAGGTTGGTATCAATTTCCACTGGGAGCTAAAGATTGGAATTGAGTTTCTACCTAAATTGGAGTTGGGTAGTTGTTCCTAATTGAACTTCTATTCATAATTGGTTTTGATATTACTTCTAACTTTATACTACTACAATGCTAAATTGAGCTCAGTTAAGCCAAGAGTAAACTATTGAAGATTGTCTAATTAGTTTAAAGGCACTAGGGAAGTGACTTTCTCCTAGGTGAATAATTGACTAAGGCGAGGTTGTCATATTTGGGGATTACGATATAACCATTGCACGATTCTACTCACTTTATACCTCTCGGTAGTTTGAGTGATTTTGCCCTAATTGTCTTTCTCAAGACCAATTGGGTATGATAATTTGTGCAAGCAATTGAGGTTCAGGTCGGGTATTACTATCTCTAGGTTTAACACTTTAATTGGGGTTATCAATCTCTTGAATACGCCACAATTCCTTGTTGGACCAATTTCATAGACTTAGGCTCTCTTTCTCAAGAAGAGCCAAAGTCAAATAGGCATAAACTAGTGTTTGCAACCACAAATTCAACATGAAAACCCTAAATTAGTCCAAGTATCAAACCCCAAAGACAATCATGCCTTAAAACACAAGACCCAGCAATTACCCACACTAGGGTTGAGCCACAATCCTAGCTGATGGGTCTAGCTACTCATGATTATAGAAGAAAACAAATAAATAGATGAACAAAACACCCATAATATTTACTTACTAGATAAAATTTGAAGATTCAATGATGAAACTATTGTAAAATTACTCAAAATGGCAAAAGAACACTATTCACGAGCACAGCTGATGTCTAGAATACAACTGATGACCTAAATATGGGAAAAGAAACTATTTATACTAGGCTAAAAATTTTGGACAAAAATACCCCTGTGGGGCTAGTGTGGACCGCACAAAATTAAGTGCGGCCGTACTAAGGCTCTTGGCTTGAAACTTCTATCCTCTGAACTTGGCCACAGTGGGCCATACAAAATGCACCGCGGCCATGTAGCTTCTATTGCTGTCCGTACAAAATGGACCCCAGACCACATTAGAAATATTCCTCCAACTTGGCAACTCTCAGAACATGGGCTTTGCGGTCCGCATGAAATGCTTTGCGGCCGCATTGCTTGGCTGCCTGAAATGAGCACTCTCTGAACCTCCTCTTTGTGGACCGTACATAATAGAGTGTGGCCGCGGTGGTCCTCATACACTGTGCTTGGACTTGTTTTTGGTACTTGTGCATGTTTCACTCCTTTTTGAGCTGGTTTGGATGAATTGTCACCTTGTTGACCAAACCCTGCAATCAAGTACAACGCCTGAGCCTTTTGGACTATTTTGTACACCTTTCTAATCAAAACTCAAGTAAGAAGGAGTGTAAAATGCATCATAATCCCTATTTGTCAACTCCCAAAAACTTAAGCTTTTGCTTGTCCTCAAGCAAAAAAAATAAGACCCACCCCTTAAGAGTAAATCCAAGAAAATTCAGCTAACCTAAAGTGACCTCATCTAGCATCAATTGGGATTGATAATTTCCCTCAATTCAAATGAATCATAACAACATTCACTCTTTTAAACACCATGGATTTAGTATGACACAAGAGCATCAAAAGTTGACTCAACACCTCAAAGAAACTCTTTCTATTACTTTGGTCATTGACGAACCCAAACTCACACATCCTCGACTCACTTTAAGCAAACCTCACCTTTAGGATAGTGTTGATACCTAATTTTTCCCTATGTATTTTTTATATATACTCAAAATATTCTCAAAATAGTATGTACATGCATATATAGGCATTCCCAAGAGTTTTGGTATTTTTTCTTATTTTTAAAGATTTTTAAAATCAATTTGTTTGCTTATTTTAATACTACAAAATTCAATAATTATTCCCAAAATTATTATTTTTGGTGAATAACTTATTTTATTCTCATATTTACACAAAAATATAATTAAGTTGATTTTTTGCATATTTTTTACAAATTTATTTGGTATTTAAAAGCTAAATTGCATGTAATTGCAATTATAGCCTATTTTACAATTAACATAGGCTATAATTTATTTTTCTAGTATTTTTAAATTAATACTTATACATTATTAATTAGTTCAGTGCTTTTAATTTATTTTGAAAATCATTTTAACTATTTTATAGAAAATAAAAAGGGGAAAACTGCTATTTAACATTTAGCCTCATTTCATTGCAATTACAGCCCATTCAGATTTCAGTTTTAGCCCTCAATTTACCCAGTCCTAACCCCAATTGGACCGACCTATATTTCAATTAATCGACCCAGTCCAGCCTTGATTTAATCCGAGTCATTGATCAAGTGAGATCAACGGCCCAGGTTTTATTTCCAAAATTAAATCTAACACCCCCCCCAACCCCTCATTTCAGAGACGGTCTCTCTCTCTCTACACTGACTCTTGCTCTCCCTTCTCTCTAGAACCTTCTGGTTCTCTCCTTCGTCTCCGATGAATCGACCGTCTCTCCGGCCACCTCCAGCCTCACTTCTCTCGACCACCAACCGTCGTGAAACCTTGTCTTGTTGATTCCCTCCATTTTTCGAGACTCCAGAATCCTCCACCATACAAGATGGTCATCGGAAGCTCTGGCTGGTTTGTCTCCGACCTTTCTCCGATGGTTTATGGTTTGATGGTGCTGGGAGCATCATTATTAACGAGTTTCATAGCCAGGTTCCTTACCTCTCACTGGTTTATTACGAAACCTTAATTTTCTTAAAAATCTTGTCTTTTAAATGATTTTTTAACTTATTCTTTTGTGTTTTACACTACTCTCTACTAGATCTTTTCGATTGTTCAAGTTTTCAACGTTTTGTTTTTCTTTTAAAATTAGGGTTTCCTGAACCCTATCGAAGTCACTATATCCTCTAAATTTTTTTAGTATTATGTGTTTATGTTTGTGTAATGTGCTTGTTGGTGTGATCTTATGGTTACTCTCCGAGTTCCATGCTTTAATTTTGCTATTGGGGTTCCAGCCTTCTATTGATTCTGTGATTTCTTGCTTAGGGTTCTCTGATTTTCATACCTATTGTGTTTTATAGGTCCAATTGTTCATCGTTTACCAAATATTCTGCTGATTTTGTGCATCTCTTCGAATCCCTGAATTTGTATATGTTTTCCTTTGAAGTTTTACACTGATTTTTGAATGACTTCCTTATTTGTGAAATGCTCTCCTTACTTAGTACTGATTCCCTGTGATTTTCAATTTCATCCGTGATTCTTTAAACTAATTTGTGTGCACAATATGTTGTCCTTATACTTTCCTTACTTGAAATATTTTGTATACTTTTACTACTCCTATTATGGAAATACCAGTCTTGCAAACAATAATTTTACTTATTTGATACAATTTGTACCCGTTTGAACTAGGACTACTTAATTGAAGGGAGTCTGAGGATTTAATTGATTCTAATTGGTATTATTTCCATAACTGTGATCAGTATATACATGTTACCTTATTTTTCACTTGTTTTCAAAACTATAAGTACCCCCATTCTCTTTTGCATTACACACGGATACATTGCACATCACACACACGAACAAGAAAGTTCATTGCTCTAAACTCTCTCTTACACACATGAGCATACTTAGTGTTCTCCCTTGTTTTTCACACATCCTCTCCCACTTTCTTGTTGATTACTAATTACTCAGTTGGCTGAAAGCCAAGACTGGTTGATCTTTAGGGGTTGCTCCATTGTTCTACTGCTCTATACATTGTTGATTGTTTGGTCTGCATAATATTGCCATGTTGCTCTGCCTCTCTGTACCTTGCTGTCCTATTCTCACTCTTGATTGGTATGTTTCTAGTTTAAGTTTACAATATCCCAAAATAACATGTTTCAGTTCATGATAAGATTCTTGTTATTCCTTTTGTGCTTTTACTTATGGTTCTATTTTTACCATGTGACTAGCATATCTCTATGATTTCCCTTTCCCTTTAGTCTAATATGTCTCTTGCTTTCCCTTGTGTGATCCACTATGACTTTGTTTGATTCCTATGAAGCTAGCATACTTGTTTTGTCTATGTGCTTATCTTTCCTCTTATCTCAGCATGACCAATATTTTCTCATATGTTTTCATCCTCTGCCTAACATCTACCCCTACAAACTTGTACCGCTACACCTAAGTGTTATATGATCTAATGTGTGACTCTGTCTGACACTTAATGCTGTTGGACTTTGGCATGAACACAATGTGATAACTATGTTGTAACTCTAGTCTAAGGACAAATTGTGTATAATTCTACTTCTACCATGTGATTTATCTGTCCCCTAGTCCCTATCCCTACTTGCGTTTGCTTCTTGAAGTCTGCATATATTCTGAGTTGTGATTGTCCTGTTTCTTTCCTTTCTTTTACAAAACTTGTTTTTATAAAACAAACTCCCAGTTGTTCTCTGGAACTATTTTCTTCAAAAACTGGTATTTTAAACTCGATCACACCCTCACAATTCTTAGAAACTAGGTTCTGCCCCCCCCCCCCCTTCGTGTAAGCATTGCTTTGGGTATCTCTGAGTACCCATTGAACTTTGATGCACAAGACTGGTAATTCCACACTGCACTTGTTCAACGTTTTGGTAATATTTGGGTGCTGGTATTGGCCAAGGACCCCCATTGGGACCTTAGGGAGCTTTGTCGCACCCAAACCATAGTCAAGGCTGTGAAACTCGTAAGAAGTGAGGTTGGAAGATCAGGCCTGGTTGAAGGCTCCCTATAGAGTAGCCTCTTATTTTATTTTTCATTATGTAATCCAGCTATTATGGTTTGTAATAATTTGTAAACAACTGATTGGGGTTATAGTGAAATTGGGAGGAATTATGCATGCTTAGTTTAATTAATGGGTAGAGAACATGTCTATAGGGCTTTACTTACCAATTTGTGCAATAGAAGTCATGCGTAGGACATGCATCTAACACCTTGATATCCTGCTTTAGGCTCTTTACTTTCAGATTGTTATAATCACTTTATAGTCAGTTAGTAATTAACGAACAACTGTTATGAAACTACTACTGCATTTAGAGACCATGCTTTACGAGCTTTATGTGCATTAGACATCATGTTATTTAGGGTTGCAATTGCTAAACGCCTCACCAGCTGTTTAATTTAACAACACAAGTTTGTTTGACTGCGTCTTCTCTTTAAAACTGGAATCAATATGCATGTTCACCACTTTTTTTAAGAAGGAAATACATACATCGCCTAGGCAAGTTTTAGGCCCAATAATAAAAAATGATTGATCTTGTTTACTAGTTTCAAACTACTTAACCTTTTAACTTTCCCAACTCTTTATTCATCCGTCTCTCCGAAGTCCACTCTTTTACTGAAAAGTCCTTCATCTGGAAACATGTTTCGTATTTATAGGCTCTCACTAATTTCCTGATTCTTGCTCTATTAAGCTTTTAAATAATGGTACCTATCTGCCCAGGATCACATTATTTTGATACTTGTCCAATTAAACTATCGCATTTTTCAAATCTCTACTTTTTTTTCAAACGATGTTTTAATAGTCCCCTTACCTTTACTTACTCAATTGTTTTCTTAGTTGTGTTTCTGCATGTCAAACGCTCTTCGGATCACTCGGTTATGATTAAACCTTATGCTAAAACGGATCTTTAAAGTCGCGTTCTTTTAAGACCTTAAATGTGTCTGAGACGTGCTAATTACATATTTACTTGTGAGGGATTTGTGAGCCTCTTATTTGCCTTTGTATGGTTCCTTTATGTATAGTCCTACTTGTTATGCATGTCGCCTAGCATTTTGTCCTTTAAACCAAAGGGTCCAGCCTAGACCTTACCCTGTAGGGATAGTGGTCCTAAATACCCTCTAGGACTTATAGGACGGGATGGGTAATAGCACGCAATAACCATTCGTGACCAATCCACACGTTTAAATAACCTTTACGGGGTGGGAAGGGTAGACATGGAGATGATGATCACACGATAACACTATGCGTACGATTAGTTACAGGTGTTGTGTGGATGATCCATGTGATTTATATACCTAGGACCCTTATCCTTATGTTACTTTGTTTAATATCAGTAAATATTGTCTTTTCAAATTACCCAAAACTCCCCTTTAATTTTTCACTACACTATTCCCTTTACTTCTAACTCTTTCTTCTTTGTTTTATTCAATGTCTTGACTAATTCTTGCACTAAGACTCTCCCTCAAACAAATTATAGATTCCAACATGGTTTTTTGAAACCCTTATGTGTAAATTTATTTGTATACTTGTTTACATTAAAGTCACAACATAGCATGGCCGGGAACCACAGTAGTGAATCTTGAGGGGTGCCTAACACCTTCCCCTCGAAATAATTTCTAGCCCTTACCCGAACTCTGGTTTTCAAATTCAAAACCCTTAGTATCCTAATGCACTTAATAATTAGGTGGCAACTCTTCAAATCCAAAAACCCAATTCCCAAACGGGAATAGAGTTGTCTTCCCAAATGTCGTAAACCCAATTTTACGAGAAAAAAGGGGGCGTCAACAGATAGTAGCACTCAAAACGAGGTTAATGGAAATACACTCATCTCTCTCTAGGAAAAGCCACAAGTCCGGCTCTAAGTACCATATGCTTGCCCCTTATGTGAGTCACCACAAATGTAAGCTTCGTTCAACTGAAGATCATATAGGGCTTTTGTGGAGACATAGTGAAGACTTTTGGTTTAGGGTAGGAAATGTTTGGTCTAAGTAGGTTCAATCTGCCTTTTAGCACTTCTTTTTGCTTCATTTTGGCACACATTCACTTGAATTTTTAAGTCATTTCACTTCTTTCTAAGGGGTTATAGAGACATACTATCACTCTTTCTTGTTCATTTCAAATCTTTTCTCCTTTCTCAGCTTTCCACACCTTTCATTCTTTGCTTTTATTGAATCTCTTCATTGAACATTCTTTTTTGTCTTTTTTAATTTTTTTCTTTTTCATTGCCTTTCCTTTTCTTCATTTTGTACCTTTTACCACTTTGTTACAATCCTCATCTCTCCCTGCAAAATTATACTTTTGCCATGTGCTAAGGAAAGATCGGGTGCCAAGAGAGGGTATCTTTAGAACGGGTAAAGGCTTGTATCATGGTTCTTAAAGGAAAAAGGTCTAAGGCTCAAAAGGGCTGACTAGGGATTTTATCATTGGTAGGCTATGGAAGTGTTCAAGATATCATTCGGATCAAGGAGAGCCTATAATCACATCTCAAGTCAAATTACACTTAGGATTTCACCTAGACAAACATTCAGGGTAAGTTCTAGACCAATGGCTCGGGACTTGGACATGCAATTAAAATTCTCACCACACAAACATTGGGATGCTAAAGACATGGAGCCGGGGGCCCACAACAACCTTAGATAAGATATGAGCAACACAATGGTCCCGAAAAACCACTTGATGATTATCGGTCAACACAAGAGTCTCAAGGTCACAACTTTCCCATCCTACACACAACGATTTGTTTTTGACCATGGGATCAAAGACAAATGTGTTAGGCCCAAGTGAAGCTTTACTTGAGGCACCCTTACCAACTAACTACTAAACAGCAAAAAGAAAATAGACTCAAACCCTTAAGAAGGTTGTCATGCCATCCATCATCAGGAACAGCTACCCGATTCACACAAATTCCACCTTTAGAAAGAACCGTGGCATTAATAAAACCAAAGGCTTATTGAAAAAACTCAAAACAAGAAGCTACGAACATAAAATAAGAAGCTACAAAAGAAAAAATGCGGAAAGTAAAATTAATATGTACAAGAGGGGATTTAATCGAATATACAATAGGGAGAATGAATATATACATAAGAACGAAACTTGTATATACAAACCCAAAGTAAAAAGTACGAAAAGTGCAATGAAATGCTAAAATTATATACATACCAAAGATAAAAAAGAAAGAAAGCATAAAATACTATCATATGTACAGTCATCCAAAATATCCAAATAGGGCTACCCCCTCAAATGAAAGTTGGCATTGTCTTCAATCCCAACTAACCAAAATAAGCACAAAATGGAGAAGAAAAGAAAAAGAAACTTCGTATGGGCCCTCCGTCTGCATGGGATCCTGAGTCTGGGTCCCTGGGTCCTCTATCTGCTCGGGAACCTGTGACTGGCTCCCTGTGATATGTGGCTCTGTTGAGATCTGGGATTGGCTGGAGGAACCTCCCTGCGGGTCCTCCAACTGTATAACTGCATTGTCAGACCGGGGGATCACCCTCTTCCTCTTGGGAGGCCTCTCTGACCCCTACTCTGGCTAGGGCTGGGTTGCTGGCGCCGGGTCATGTAACAATAGGTCCAAAGGCAAGTGATCCGCCTTCAACCTATCAACCTCTACCTTGAGCTCCTTTATTAACTCTTTTGGTGCCCGAGTCTTCCTCATTTTCTTTACCTCCATTGAAAGCTCCTTAAGTGCCTTCCCATGTGAATCAACAACGTCTATAATCAATTTTAGGTTCTCCAGGAGCTTTTTCTGGTTGTCCAGAGCTCCTTGAGAATGTCCTCAATAGACTGTAGGGCCTGTGGAGGAGGAGGTGCTGACTAGGCTGCCACAATAGTAGATAGTACAGACAACTTAGAAGTAGTTGTCTGCATCCAGTTGTTGATGCTGGCGAGGGCCTAGCTCAGACGTAGGCAGCCAATAGGTATGCAGTGGTGGAGGGTATCTTTGGAACTGTAGAGGTGGATGGACCTGGAGCCATGTCTACTGAGGTGGAAGGAGGCTGAGTAGGAGCAACTACCACTACTGGCTCTTCAGACTGGCCAGTTGAAGCAGTGGATTTTCCTTTGTAGTGCTTGCCTTTTAGGTTATCATCACCCTGAAGGTTGTACCAGGAGAACGATGTCTTCGGATTTATTTTTATATCAAATCTCCGCTTCTCCACCTCTAAGTCCTCTAGGTACATGGTCAAGAAGTTGGGGAAGGGATAATTTCTGTCACCTTCGTTCACCACCCGTGTAATAACCCGAGACATCACATTCCCAATGTTAATCGGGTACCCCACCATGATCGATGCTACCAATATAGCCCGGTGAAGAGGGAGTGAGTTGTCGTAGGTAGTGGGGTCTAGCCTACTGCACACAAATGTCTCCCACCCCTTAGCCTCAAAGTTCAAATTTCTCCTTAAGATCTTCACTCCCGCAGTCAACCAGTCGGGGATGGTACCTGGGATTGCCAAGTACTCTGCCAACCAAGGACGAGCTTCCTCACCCAATTTCATCTTCTCCAAATACAGTGTCTCATCCTCCTCCAGGAAACCCAGGTAATCATTTATGGTCTTTCCATCAAATTTTACCGTCAAGTTCCGCACTTTGGTAACTGTGGTGCCCTTTTTTATGTGGGCCACATTTGTGTAGAACTCCTTCACCTAGTGCTCATTGGCCTCCTCTACCTGCAATAATCCCATCCAGCTCTCAATCTGAACTGCCTCATATTGGGGTTGTGAGGCTCGGGGTCATGTATAATAAATTTACGCTCGGGTATTATCTTCCTCTCAGGCCACCACTCTCTGAACTTGTTGTAGGTAACCTCACTCACAAACTGATCCGGCCATGCCTACGGTTTTCTAGTCCCATCTACCTCACCTACTTGGGGTTCACTCCCTTTCTACTTCTTCCCCTTCTTCTGCTATGGGACTCTCTCCGGATAATGAAGCTGTAGAAGAGGTGGAATACTCATCGCCATTGCGTGCAACTGAGCCTTGAGACGACTCAAAAGATATCTGCATTGATGCTTGGGCAATGGGAGAGGCTGGAGGTGTATCCCTCCACCTATTCCTCTCCGGCTAGCCAGCAACATATTCTAACATGGAGTCTGATGATGCTTCCCGGGAAGGCTCATACTCACTCCCTGAGTGGTCAATAGCTCTGTTTGCAACTTTTATAAGCCTTCTGGTGTTTTTGATGTTTTGCCGGGCTTGCAGGGTTAATCTTATCATTCCTTGTCCCCTATCCCGGGAGGACTCTCCTCTTCCTGATTGTTTACCAACTTTGCCTCGATATTTAACCATTGTCTGCAAACAACATTCAGTTATGCTTTGTTAGTATCAGTAGGAACAATGAAATGCAAAGTTGCAGAAAACTTTGTTGCAGATAGTTTAAATATTGTAGAATACGGATCGCAAAAAATGAGGTGCGGCCGCAAAGAGGCTACTGCGGACCGCACAAAATCCATTGCGGTCCGCACAGAGGTGGGGTTCAGACTACCCACTCTTTGAATCTATGCACCGCGAACCGCACAAAAAGGCATTGCAGTCCACATTGAGGCACCGTGGACCGCACAAAATCCATTGTGGTTGCGGTCCTAAAATGTCAGCATTCAAAACTTGGTCCATTGCAGTCCGCACAAAATAGCATTGTGGACTGCACAGAGGCACCGCAGACTGCACAAAATACATCGTGATCTGCATTGAGTGCCCAACATCAATACCAATCTAGGGTTCATGTTTCGTTGATTTTTAGTTCAATTATTGACCTATTAATGATTTCCTAAGTGTTGCCTTAGTGTTTTAACTAACTAGTCCTAATTAAAATAGTATTTAACTAACATATGCTACAAGATTAAAAGAAAAATGGGAAGGGCAGGAAAAAGGATCTAAGGAAAACAAAAATTCAAAGAAACTAACAAAATTAAACAAATGAGAAGGAATTAAAGTTAACAGAGATGAGATACAGTGATAATTAATATGCCTTAGCAGTTAATTGCGTGCAATTTAGCGAGATGAATAGTAGTTCTTTATGCTTCTGAGATTAAAAAGATCGAAAAGTTCAAATGGAGGGCATTAGGTCCTATTTATAGAAAAAGGTCCTGGGCCCCAGCTTACCTACCAACAATGGTCCGCGGTGCTTAGAAACATGAAGCAAATGGAGATTTGCCACTGCGGACCGCAAGAAATCCAGTGCAGTCATAGTGGACCACCGTTGACTACACAAAGTGCAATGCAGCCGTGGAGGAAAACTTCAGAGACTCCCTATTTTTGTCAAATCTCTTCTGCGGTCCGCATTGATTTCTTGCTGATGTTTAGCTTAAAGCATATATATTTCTATGTATATCGCCTCATATTTTATATTTGTTTCATAAATTTGGGATGTTAAATGTTATAATTTATAGTAATTTGAAGTATTTTTATGTGTAGGAATGATACGGGAGCAATTGGGGGGGGGGGGGCGAAACGCACGAGATTTGAGCCAAAACGAACGAAACCGGGCAATGTGCAAATTCGGGCGCCACAGGTGGGGCCCGGCCCTATCTGTGGTGCCAAAAATAGTACCTCAAAATTGTGGGGCGCCGTGGAGGGCGCGTGGTGCCGGGCTGGGCGTTGGTGACGCGAATTTTGTCCTATTTTGCTTGGGACACGGTTATTTCGGTCCTAGACCTACCCAACTCGTATAAAAGCAAGACTAAACACATTTTTTGAGGGGAAAATGCCACTTTGGTGATATAGAACATACTTTGAAGGGAGTTTCACGTGGAGGAACATACACCACGCTTGGAGGAGGCTTATAACTAGTTTTTCTTCTCTTTTCTTCCTTTAATTTTATAGTTTATTATTTCTAGAGTTTTGGGTGCTACATGAACGTTGTAGTTTGAAGTTTAAATTATTCTTATTATTTTATCATATTGGTTTATTTATTCAATCTTGCGCTTAATTATTTGATTGCTTGATCACCAATTGAATACTATCTACGAATCTAGGATTGAACTCGGGAGAGGGAATTCTAGATTATATATAAGATTGAGTAGAGCAAGATCTTAACTCTGAGGAGGGCGGATATATGGTTAGGATAGGAATATGCCTAATCGTGTTGCTTGGTTATTATATGAAAATTATAAATGCGTTCTTGTTAATTCTAATTACATAGGAATATAGGCATTAGATTAGCTTGAATAGGCGAGTTGTTGTGAGCACCTAATTTTTTACTATATTTGAGTTTTTATTACTTTTTAGTATTTAAATATATTTTAAGTAATCCACATATTTTAGCTTTTATTCACCTTTTATATGTTTTACTTAAGGAAATTGAAAATGATAAAAAGAGTCTCATTCGTTGTATACGTTTCATCTTCATTTACAAATAAAGGAAAATTTAAAAAAAAAAAAAAGTATATTTTTATCTAGTCTAGTTTAGTTTCAACTGAGAGGCTTTACTAGGTAAGTATTGAGTAATTAATATTTTTGTCTTGCGATTTTTGATTTTATTAATTTTTAAAAAAGAAAAATGAAAAGGAAAAGTGAGAAAAATAAAATCAAAAAGCAATAACCAATCAAAATGGAGTTTGTTAAAGATTCTCTTTACCTACTTTTTCAACAAATTGACGTGATCCCTCATCTTGGCCCAAGGTGCACGCCTCTTTCGTTGGCAGCATCCCCACTCTTGATATACATATATACATACAAAATCAGAGGGATAGAGAGGAGAAAAAAAACGAAAAAGGCTGGAGAACGAAAAATAGAGAACGACCCCTCTCTCCTGTTCTTCCTATGGTCATGTAGCACCTTTTTCAAATGAGTGACCGTGGGGTCACCTTGGGGCACATTGGTTCTACTTTGCCAAGCGGAAGACGCGTCAGCCATCTCGCCAAGAATGGCACAAGCCTTATCATAAGTCAGCTTCATGAAATTACCCCCAGCAAGTTGGTTCACTATGCATTGATTTGTTGTGTTAATGCCCCAGTAGAAAGTCTGTTGCATCATTGCCTCAGTCATATCATTGTTGGGGCATTCCTTCACCATGTTTCTTATCTCTCCCAAATCTCATGCAATGGTTTGGTAGGCTCCTGCTTGAAAGCTAAGATCTCATTCCTCAATGCTACCATATGCCCCGGTGAGAAGAACTTTGCAATGAACCTATCCGCCAACTCATCCCCAGTAGTGATGGAATGGTTGGGAAGTCGCTCAAGCCAATCCAACCGCTTCCCTCTAAGTGAAAATGGGAAGAGTCTCAACCAAAGAGCATCCTCAGACACATTAGTTTGCTTTCTCCCCCAACAGGTATCCACGAAACCCTTAAGATATTTGTAAGCATTATGAGTGGGTGCTCCAACAATGTCAGCATCACATTAGTAATTTAAAAATTGTCCGCCCGAATCTAGGGCGGGATAATTGCACTCGCATAGCCTTGGTTGGGAAGCACTCGAGGAGCCACTCTAGGAGCTGGCGGAGGAGGGTCTGGAATATTTTCATTAGCATTGGCCTAGCGGCCTCTACATTGTGCTTGAGTTACAATAGGTACCTCATTATCTCCGACATTATCTACATCCTCCCCCGTAATAACATTTCCAAGCGGGTCATTGTTGTTTGCTGCCATTTTGTACCTGAAGTTGTGACACACACAAATTAGTAACGAAGAAGGAAAGAAGAACAATACACATAACTATTTCAATAGATAGCCAAAACCATTAGCTCCCCGGCAATGGCGCCAAAAAGTGATCAAAACCAACCCCGTACTACTACAAACTAGCAAGAGTGGTCGAAACAGCTTTTACCCGAGAAGGTCAGGATCGATTTCTACAGGGAGCTAGAAATTGGAATTGAGTTTCTACCTAAATTGGAGTTGCATAATTGTTCCTAATTGCACTTCTATTCATAATTATTTTTTATATTACTTCTAACTTTATACTACTACAATACTAAATTGAGCTCAATTAAGCTAAGAGTAAACTATTGAAGATTGTCTAATTAGTTTAAAGGCACTAGGGAAGTGACTTTCTCCTAGGTGAATAATTGATGGATTCTCAAGTCTAATGCGAGGTTGTCATATTTGGGGATTACGATATAACCATTGCATGATTCTACTCACTCTATACCTCTCGGTAGTTCGAGTGATTTTTCCCTAATTGACTTTCTCAAGACCAATTGGGTATGACAATTTGTGCAAGCAATTGAGGTTTAAGTTGGGTATTACTATTTCTAGGTTTAACCCTTTAATTAGGGCTATCAATCTCTTGAATAAGCCTCAATTACTTGTTGGACCAATTTCGTAGACTTAGGCTCTCTTTCTCAAGAAGAGCCAAAGTCAACTAGGCATAAACTAGTGTTTACAAGCACTAATTTAGCATTAAAATCCTAAATTAGTCCAAATATCAAACTCCCAAAGACAATCAAGCCTTAAAATACAAGACCCATCAATTAACCAAACTAGGGTTAAGCTACAACCCTAGCTGATGGGTCTAGCTATTCATGATTATAGAAGAAAACAAAGAAATAGATGAAGAAAATCCAATAATATTTAATTACTAGATAAAAATTGAACATTCATTGATGAAACTATTTTAAAATTAATCAAAATGGAAAAAGAACACTATTCACAAGCGCAGCTGCTGTCTAGAATACAACTGATGACCTAAAAATACGAAAAGAAACTATTTATATGTCACACCTTCTTTTTTCACTACACCCGCAAGGGAATAAAAGAGTTTTTCCAATTAAAGGACAATCGGAACGGGATTTATTATTAAGATTTCAGAGTCTCCACTTGGGAGATTAATGGTATTCCAAGTCACCGGTTGAATCCCGAATTGAGAAAATTCATGACTCTGTTAACAGTCTGCGAACCAGAAATCTGAGTAAGGAATTCTGTTAACCCGGGAGAAGGTGTTAGGCATTCCCGGGTTTCGTGGTTCTAGCACGGTCGCTCAACTATTGTATTTGATTTTATCTGATTTCAAGACATGTTCTAGCTTATGTGCTTTTTAATTTTGAACCTCTTTTATTATTATTTATGTTTAACAAGAATTGCAATGTCGTGAAAACGCGTCTCAAACCACGTCACATCAATGCACCCGTGGTTGTTGACACATTTCGTCTCCGTTGAGATTTGGATTTGGGTCACATAAATGTGCACCCGAGTTTAGGAATGTAATATTATTAAAAGCAAACCTAAAAAGACTAACACGTTATTGTTTTGGGGAAGCCCGTGGAATTCGCTAAACGGCCCATCCCGAAATCTAACTATGTTAACACAAGCATTTATTGAGGGCCCCGCAATTTGCACTTTTATTTGGCGAGGCTCGTCTCATTTTTTATTTAAGGATATCTTAAAATGAACTATATTTTCTATTTTTGTTTGTCTCTAAAAGTAAAGAAAAGGTCCTAATCAATTAATATCATTTAAGGGTCACCACATTTGGGTCCATAAACCTACTTCATTCAATCCCTCAATTGCTTTGGGCCTTAAAATGGCCCACGTAGAGACATCACAATCCAAATACACATAAGGGCTGACTGGGCCATCTGTGAAGGTATCAAGGCCCAATCGCCTGAGAGGTCTGACCGCCGGACCAGATGAATTCAAACGTTTTAGGCGTCTTCAACAATGGTAACAAGAAATTAATACGTAACTACATCAAATTAACAAGACATGGATCATTTAATTTTAATTTCACGTTCCAGTTATTTTACTTACTGGCTTTCTATCGAATCTCAGGTATTAATAAGGTGAAAAATAGGTTGGGAAAGTGATTTTATTAATATACGTCATACTAACTATTTTTGAATTAGTTTTAGTTAAATTACTAAATCGACACTCACGGGATTCACGAATTTAAAATTGAACTACTGTAATTATGAATGAAGCTCATGGACTGATTCTCAAATTATTTGTTTAACTTGTTAATACACGTGAAGATCACAGACCTCAAAACCACTTCCTGTTTCAGCTATCCTTCTAAGTTCACGGATTGAACTACACAAAAACGAGATTAAACTAATTGAGGCTAATTAACAATCTCCAGTTTTCATAGTCCACAGTCCCTTACACATTGATCCAGTCCACTACAAATTAGCTAGAGTAATAAATTCATCAAACCAAATCCTAAACTAACTGCAGTAACACGAGTTGATGAAACAGTAAAAACAAGCTTCAGCATGTAACAGATATCAATTGCATTGCCATTTCATGGGAGGAATACATCGAAACAAGCTCAAGCATGTACCTGGAATTCGAGTAAGAAAAAAGAGAAAGAGGTCAGCAACAACACAGCAGTGAACAGCACTTGCAATCAGCAGCAACAAAGGGAATTGAAGCCTCAAATCAGCACCAATACGAGCCCAGAAAAAATAGCAGATAAGTAACAAAAACAGGATGTCAAAACACCCTAATTTGGACCCCAAACTAACTTGAAACCACAACTAACAGACCACTGAAATTCGCAATCAATACACCAGTAGCAATTGACCCATAAACAAACTCAATCACATCAATAACCAAACACTAGAACTCTCCAGCTATTCTCCTTTTCAAACTAGGCTAAGGATTTAAAACAATTGCCAAAATAAGCTGAAACTTATCTAAGGGCCTCAATGTAACAGTAACTTTTTGATTTTCTATTGCTTTTTGTTGTTTTTGGTTTTTTGAAGGTTTTGAGATTTGAAATTCAAATTAGGAAGATCAGATCTACAGAATAATTTTGGGGGGAGTTTTTGGAGCTCCAAACTTGTTCAGTCCAGGCAGAATTCATTGATATTTATAAGCAAGATAAAGGAATGAGAATTTCTAGAATTTCATTCATTTTCCCCCCTAAACTAGCCTCCAACCCTTTCCCAGATAAACCTGAAATCCCTCCTCACATGTGACCTCCCTTATCTACTAGAACCTTCCCCCAATTTGATTCTTCCTTACCCTAAATCCTAAAATACCCTTTACCACCCCTGGAATTACCTAGTAACCTTGGGGGTTAACAGAACTCCATCTGATCTACGGGCCCAAGTACTATGGCCATTTTTCACAAGTTGTCAAACCATTAAACATTAGGCACTAAAGCTCAGATGAACAATGTTGTCTGGGCCCAAAAATGAAGAAATAGGGGATTGAGTCTAAAGAACTTGAATGATTCAAACAAAACGAACTTAATCAACCTAACAATATTTATTAACAGAAATAAAAAATAAGAAATAAAAGAAAGCAAAAAGAAAATTATCAAATGCTAATAGAAAATTTAACTGCATCCTAGCCTATTATTATTATCTAATAAAAAACTACAAGTATGAACTTGATTGAGATGAGGGGGAAAAGAAATACCGGCTAAATCGATGGCTCTCAAGGCGATAACACTGGTGAGAAGAACCTCGACTTCGTGATGTGAACTGTGACATCGAGCATTAGCCGGAGTCTCTCCAATGGCCTGTGCTCTTTGTCACAGTTCTCCTCATGAGTCAAGAATGGGGAAGAACCCAGAGATGCTGACCCAGCGGGGTTTATGACCAAGCCTTACCATCACGCATAAGCGAATCTACAAACACTCAGCTCCTAAGCGAAATTGATAGATATCACGCATGCAAACCAAAGAGAGGTTTGACTAAGCGGAACAGACAAAGGATTTCAAAGTGAGCGGTTTGGGGAAGGTGAGCGGTTTGGGGAAGGGTACAAATTTGGATTTGGAATGAAGGTATAATAGGGTGATGTGGTCAATTTTTGAGGGAATTTGGAAGTCAACCGCCATCTCCGGCGACTTTCGGTGAGCAGTGATTGCTAATGAGAGTCGATGATGAAGGAGGCGATACAGAAAGGGTCTTAGGTTTAACTGGTGTGTTTGGACATTTTTAATTAAAGGAGGACAAAGCCCTGGTCATTGGATAAGGTGTAATGAAGGGCTCAGATTGATTTAACTGAAGAACTCAAAATGACGTAGTATTATCCTTATACTACGCCGTTTGGAGGGTCTGGGAGACTAATCAATTTGGACCGGGTTAGGAGTCGATTTGGGCCTGGGCCAGCTGGTCCGCTTAGGTTGGAAATGGGTATATTAATTATAACAAACCAATTTTAAGAAAGCCTCTTTCTAATTGTTTTCTTTCTTTCTTTGTTTTCCTTTTCTTATTTTTGATTTATTTTGTTCATTTTCTGATTTTCATTTTGCATCTTTATATATTTTTTTGATTTTATTAAAGGCTAAATTAAAATCCAAAACCAAATTGACACTAAAATATATTTCCTAATTTCCCAAAACACAAACTACGATAAATTCAAACTAAAATGCAAAAAAGGCCATTTTTGTTATTATTTTTTTTTTGTAAAATAACCTAATCACTAATTAATCCTAAAAGGTGAAATAAAACCCTAAATTCAAGTGCCAAGTATTTTTTTTATTTTTCATATGAATAAAAATGCACAAATAAAATGCAAACAATTAACAGAAAATAACACAAAATTCACAAAAATTGCAAAATAATTAAAGGAATTATTTTGTTTGATATAGGGCAAAAATCACGTGCTCATAGCTGCCCCTCTTTGCTCGGAAACATGAAAAGTTTTCGTGCAAAGACAAGTGAGCAGAAACGAGCGATTTTTGCCCAATGGCATATTTCGTGTGAAGCATTTTGAAAGGTTTGATCGCACCCTGCTTCAGAGATTGCCTACATATCTTGGGCTAAACAGGAATCAGGTCAGTGTAGTTCGGGAAGGTTTGGTAACTGGGACTACCAGGAGCTGTGATTTCAGTACTGTTGCTGCTGCTACTGCTCGCTGACCTCCTTATTACACCATGTCAAAGATACAAAGAAGCTAAACTAGCTACGATCTATGAA
>MU730584.1:9451-29780 GCA_026770625.1 Nicotiana glauca
AAACGGCGCCGTTTGGACAGCCTGGAGATGGACCGGACCTTGGTCGATTTTGGGCCTGATCTTGGTTTAGAAAAATGATGGCCCAGTCCGATTTGTTCTATATTTCAATTGTTCTTCCCTTTTTTCTTTCATTTTCTTTTTTTTAATTCCTAAATACCAAAATTCCTATATTAATTTGCAAAAATCAAAATTAACTTAAAAGATATTAATTAATCCTTAATAATAATTAACACACAAGGTTAAACATTAATTAAAACTAAAACACACATTTGTACATTAAATGACAAAAATACAACAAATACATTTGTACAACTAAGGATTACAAGATAAACATTTACGGCCAAAGCACAAATAATTATCCAAAAGTGTCAAGCAAATTCTCAAAATTGTACACAGAGGAAATTTGTTTTATTTTTGATTTCTTTTGGTGTAGTTTTCGTGAAGCAAAAATCACGTGCTCACACTCATCATACAACGTGTGTCTCATCTCAACATAGCACCACATTGTGCAAATCCGGGGTTTCAAACCCTCAGAACATCATTTATAACTATTACTCACCTCAAGTCGGCCGAAATCCTAGCTCGCTTTGACCTTGCCTCGCAAATCAACCTCCTCGAGCGTCAAATCTGATCAAAATCACAAGTAATACGTTATAATAGGCTAAGGGAATACAACCCAATCGAAAAAACTCGAAAATTATAAAAAATCACGAAGTTGGCAAAACCCGAGCCTCGGGCCCACTTCTCGAAAAATTATAAAATTTACATCACCGGATTCCTCATCTCGCCACGAGTCTATACATATCAAATTTACCAAAATCCGAGCTCAAATGCTCCCTCAAATCCCAAATTTTTATTTCAAAAAGTCAAGCCCTAGTTCTTCCATTTTTAATCAAATTTTCATGAATTTAAGGGTTGATTCTTCAATAAAATGATGTTTCTAGGCCATAGGACTGACCTCCAATCGATTCCCAGTCAAAACCCTATTAAATCCTCGTCAAAAACTCTCAAGGTTACTCAACAATGGTGGAAAATACCACAAGCTCGCGGATGAAAAAATGTTATTTTAAAACCATTCTGCCCAGCCTTTTTTTCGCTTCTGCGGTCCCGCTTCCGCTTATGCAGCTTGACTTCCGCTTCTGCGGAACCTCATTTAAAGTCCAAAACCCGCTTTTGCGGTAACTCTTCCGCATCTGCAGACCCGCCTATGCAGATACTCTTCCGCTTCTGCGGAAATGCCTGACCTTAAGCCTTTCGCACCTGCGACCTTTGCCCCCGCATCTGCGGTTTCTTTTCCGCAGATGCGGAAATACCTGATGCTGCCAAAACCTGCAATTTCTAAACTTCAAATTTCATTCTGTTAGCCATCCGAAATCACCCCGAGGCCCTTGGGACCTCAACCAAAAATGCCAATACATCCTAAAACATCATTCAAACTTGCTTCAATCATCAAAACACTACAATTAACACCAAAACCATCAAATTACATCGGATTCAAGCCTAAGTTTCTTAAAAACTTCCGAAATGCACATTTGATCAAAAACCCGACCAAAATACATCCGAATGATCTGAAATTTTGCACACACATCCAAAATCACCTAACGAAGCTACTGCAACTCTCGGAATTCCATTCCGACCCCTGGATCAAAATCTCACCTACCAATCGGAATTCGCCAAAATTCTAACTTCACCAATTCAAGCCTAATTCTACACCGGACCTCCAAAATAAATTCCGATCACACTCCTAAGTCACAAATCATCCCCCGAAGCTAACCGAATCACCAGAAATTAATATCCGAGCCCTCTAACTCAATAGTCAACATCCGGTTGACTTTTCCAAAACAAGCCTTCCTTAAAGAGACTAAGTGTCTCATTTTCATCTAAAACCAATACAATTCGAATCGACCACCTCAAATACCGATAATGAATCATAGAGAAACTTAAGGTGGGGGAAACGTGGCAGTAACTCACGTGACGACGAGCCGGGTCGTCACAACAAGTCCAAAAACTTCACGTTTTGCAAGTGAATTCAACTCTGATTGGATTGCTTCTTGCCATTTTGGCCAATCACGTCTTTGTCGATATTCTCCAGTAGATTAAGGTTCAAGATCCTTACTATCTTGCATAATGCTAGATGAAACATTATATGCAAAGACATAATCTACCACTATATCCAATCGATTCAAATTTGTCTCAATATCAATTGAATTTATTGATAATTCCTTATGTTCTTGAGTCTCAGGCTCAGTGATTTCCTCATGAATCTCAGGATTGGTTAAATCATATATTTCTTCATGAGACTCTTTCATAGTGTCATTTTGATCATTTAATTTCCTTTTTCTAGGATTTCGATCCTTAGAACCTAATGGTCTGCCATGCTTTAGGCGTGCTTTTGACTCATTAGCCATGACACTAGAAGATTGTCGAACAGGGACATCAATACGGATTGGAACATTCTCTACAGGGATATGCAATTTTGTTATCCTTTTCAGATCCTTAAATACATCTGGCATTTGATTTGCTATTTTTTGGCAAATGAATAATCTTTTGCACCTTTTTTCACAAATAGAGGCACGTGGATCAATATAAGACAATGATAGATTTTTCACAAAATTTCCCGTTTGGTTTCATTATTTTCTCCCCTAATTTTGGAAAAAGTGTCTCATCGAATCGACAGTCTGCAAATCGTGTAGTGAACAAATCCCCCGTTAATGTTTCGAGGTAGCGAATAATGAAGGGGGCGATTCAAACCCAACATATATTCCTAACCTGCTTTGGAGGCCCATTTTGGTGCGGCATGGTGGTACTACATGCACATATACTGCGCATCCAAAAATTCTTAAATGTGATATATTAGGTTCATGACCCAAAACTAATTGCAACAGGGAACATTTATGAATATTTGTCTGTCTGAGACGAACTAACATTGCTGCATGTAAAATGGTGTGACCCAAACAAAAGTGGGCAACCTCATTTTCATGAGTAACTTAATTGGATTATCGGGAAATTATGCCCGTAATCGAATTATTTATGCCATTAATTTTGCAAACACGAGATTGCGAGATGACAATAGGAACACACGAGACCATCTAGAAGATGCATCTATTAAGACCATAAAATATCTAAACAACCCACTAGGTGGGTTAATAGGTCCACAAATGTCCCCTTGTATACGTTCCAAAAATGCAGGGGACTCAATCCCAAACTTTATTGGTAATTGTCTAATAATTAAATTTTTTTGATAACAAGAAGTGCAAGAAAAATTATTATTTAAAAGAATCTTTAAATTCTTTAATGGATGCCCATTTGAGTTTTCTATAATCCGTTTCATCATAATTGATCCAACATGTCGCAATCGATCATGCCAAAGCACAAAAGTATGGAATCAGTTACCTTTTGGTTTACAATAGGATGTGCTTCAATTGCACTAATTCTTGTCCAATATAGGCCACAAGATAAAGATGGGAACTTCTCCATAACCCTCTGAGACATTCTTGGTAATGATGAGATATTCAAAATTATTCTCCTTTATTGTTTGAATATGATATCCATTTTGGCGGATACCTTTAAAACTCAACAAGTTCCTTTTGGACTTGGAGGAGAATATTGCATTATCTATGAAAAGTATTGTTCTCTTGGGCAGAGTTAGAGCAGCTCTACCAGAGCCTTTAATTAAATTACTACTACCAGAAATTGTAGTAACATCTGCCTTACACATACTTAAATGAGAGAAATATTTCTTCTCTTTGAATATTGTATGTGTCATTCATGAATCAATTAAACAAATATTTTTACAATTTAACACTGATCCAAGTTTGTTTTGTGATATATCTATATTTTCTTCCCATGGTTTGACATACAAAAGAAATTTACGAATAAATATTAGTATTTTTAGAGATAAAGAAAAAGAGACAAAGTAAAGTCAATAACTCAATAATGACTTATTCAATAAGTGTGATGATAATTTTTCAAGACACAATCTTTGATTGAACAACTTAATTAGAAAATAAATATTGCATTTTAATACAAAATTCGTATAGTGTCAGTTAAAAACTTTAGCAAATAGTTTCATGCTAGTCTGTAAGACACTTTTTCGTTTGCAAGTTTTGTCCTTTTTTTGTAATTTTTTTCATGATTCTCAACTCCTAACATAAATTACTCCTAAATTAAATTACAACTGATACTGACTATAAATTTTGATCATTCTCAAACTTTATTCAATGACAGATTATACTAACTCAACATACTAATTAAAACTACTACTCATGTAAACTACGATAATTACATGATATTTATTCACTAACTAATATGAATAAACAAAATAAAATAAAATCAAACTACTCAATTTTTTTAACTACAGATCCATCACCGATCAAGTGGTCTATTTTTCCATCAGGGCACTCAAAGAAGCCTGCCACATCTAAGTGGGTGATGTCAAATTCATTATCATAGACAAAATTAGCTTTAGGGCCTTTATTCTTTAGAGATGCTTGATAAAGCTCAACCAAATGTCTTGGTGTACGACAAATATTTGCTCAATATTCTTTTCCACCTCAATGATAACATTCAGTTTCTGGACCATTTGTCTTTGGCTTCTCATATTTCCCTTTCCACTTTTGGTGGTTATTTTTCTTTGGAGGGTGATTAACACCAGAAAAATTTCTTCCTTGTCTACGGCCACGGCCACGACAACAAATAGGACCATAACCTTTTCCACACTTAGCATAATGGAAATACACCTCATCCATTTCAAGCAATAGTGTAGACCTAATGGGTCGATTTTCGTGATTTCTCATGAGCAAGTCATTATTTTGTTTAGCCACAAGGAGAAGAGAAATCAACTCAGAGTACTTCTTGAAACCTTTCTCTCTGTAACGCTTTGGCAGGACCAATATGTATGCATAAAACGTTGTAAATATTTTTTCAAATATATCATAGTCAGTGATAGTATCTCCACAGAGTTTAAATTTAGAAGTAATTCTGAACATCGCAGATTATATTCAGAAACAAATTTAAAGTCTTGGAGCCTCAGATGACACCAATCATATCATGCTTGTAGAAGAGTGACCAACTTTAAGTTGTCATATCTTTCATTTAAGTCATTTCACAAAATAAGTGGATCTTTGACTGTGAGATATTGTATTTTCAATCCTTCATCAAAATGATGGCGCAAAAAAATCAAGGTCTTGGCACAGTCTTGGGTGGATTTTTTTAGTTTTGTCTTTAATGGCGTCTCCAAGACCCACTGCATCTAAATGGATTTCAGCATCCAACACCACTTGTCATATAGTTCTTGCCCGAAATTTGAAGGGTAACGAACTTTCTTTTCATAATATCAGTCATAATTAAAAGAGGAGAAAAGTTATACCTTAGTCTTCTCAAAGAGCTTCTTGAGACGGTAGAACCTCGTGCTGATAACGTATAATAAAACAATAAAAGTAGAATAACATTATCGCAGAGAAAGAGAGAGAGAGGGAATTCTTATTGAATTTTGGAATGATTTACAATGGGGTAAGACCCCTCTATTTATAGGGAAAAAATGACTTAGCCACAAAGTAAAACTCTCTAAAAGATAGACATTCACTCTAATTACAACTCTATTCATAACATGTTTGGATTAGTTTAGTTTTTCGGGTTTCTCGAATTTTTTATTACATGAATATAATTTTAATCTTACATTGTTAAAGTTTTTAATATAGTTTTGATAAGTGAATATATGTTTGTAAAATTTGAACAAGCTGACAAACATATGATCAATTAATATACTATTATTGGATAATTTTTTAGTAACACATGATAGTTATTTCCTTAGCTATCCAACAATAAATTTTCGCTGATGTACACAATAATTTCAAGGTTAATCGAATTTAATAATTAAACACAAAAATTAATATTAAACCTAAATAATGATATGTCCTATTTAATTTTAAAATTATCGAAATACCATTTAACAGATCTTGATATATGAATATGAAAGAACAAAGAGATTGACATATTTCAACAGCATTTGATAAGAAAGTGATGCTACGACCTAATATTTAAATTAAATAAAGATGGATCCACTTCATAGTTCTATTATATATTACATCTTCTAGATAATTTTCATAGAAAATTCTATATAAAGTTTTAAAAGTATATATAAAAGTTATATATATTTATTTTTCGGTTTAGTTCAAATTTTTTTACAGCATCAAATCAAACTTACTCGAATTTTTTTTATCAATTTAATTAAACTTTGCAGTTTTCGATTCAAGCAAACTATATTGTAGCGAAACTTTGAACAGTACCTTCCCATAAACAACCCGCACTTCTTCTAAAATTAATTGCATTAATTCCCCTCATTATTATTTTCGGTACAACAGATGACTTATGAGTCACATAATTCTGTTTTTTCAATCTTATATAATATGTATACAAAAAGTATAGTGTCTAAATTCATAACTCAATTAAAGATAAAGAAGATGAAAACCTTTCATTTTAGGGGAATTAATGCAATTAATTTTAGGGGAAAACCTTTCATTTTCTATAACTCCTCATCTTACCTTTTCATTTTCTGTTCTTTGCAGAGTATATTAGGCTAGTTAGCTCAAGAAAAGAGTAGTGTGGTGTTGCAGCATACGAAGGCTCAAAAAGACAAATTTTGGACATCTATAAATTAAAAAAATTTATTTTAGGAGAGAATTTTTTGGATAGTTTTTGTTCTTTTATACTCGCACCGTTTTAATTTATGTGAACTCATTTGACTGGGCACGGAGTTTAAGAAAAGAGAGAAGACTTTTGAACTTGTAGTGTAAAATGAGGCACAAATATTTTGTGTGGCTATAAATCATTGCATAAAGGTAAATTGTTTCCAAATAAGAAAAGTGCGTCATGGCACGGACCAAAAAGGAAATAAGTTCACGTAAATTAAAACGAAGGGAGTATTAATTTTATATTATGTAATCAAACCATTATAAATTATTATGCTTGGTTTAGTATATTTTTGTTTTTTGTTATTGTTAGTTTCCAAGTGCATTATCTTATTTCGATCCCAACAGTTGCTAGGGCTGAATAATTGCGAACGAGATAAAACTGATGGAGGAACTCAAGTTGGTGTTTAATATTTTAGAAGCTTCTCTGAAATGATATATACATAGGCCAGATTGCTCTTTCTTGTTTGTTTTCTTAACTTTTTATTTTTTCTACTTTTGGGTTTACTAGGGATTGGTGGGAAGATGCTGTTATGTTACTGTCATTGTTCTTTGTTTCCAATTTATCTTTGTCCAATTAATCTATAGGGCTTTATTATTTGTTTCGAAGGGGGGTCTTGAAGCAATGGTAAAGTTATTTATAGCGATGAGTTCGGACCGTGGAAGCGTCCATTAATGCTTGTATTAGGTTAAATTTGTCTAAATTACACCCCTTAGGTGCTGCCCTTTTCGGACCCTGCATGAAGGCGGATGCCTTGTGCACCGGGCTGCCCTTTAAATGATTCTATAGAGAAGAGAGAAATTTAGATCCTTCTTGAGTAGTTTAAACGAGGTTTCGCATTACTCCGTTATGACTTTGTTGTTTAACATCAAATATAATAGCAATTGGTAATGTTATATGACTCAGTAAGTTTTCTTGTTCAGCCAATGCTTGTTTTGCTCCAGGATTGACAGGTAACTCAATCCCTCTCTATTAAAGTACTAGGAACTTGAATGATAGTCAAATACCAACATTCATTTGCACCTGAAATTTTCATCTTAGGGATGTAAATGAGACAGGGAAAGCCTTAACCAGCTAAAAGTTTTACCTGCCTGGCCCTCCCGTTTAGCATCTTTCATGTTTTTACCCTACCTCACCCTACCCTTCCATATAAAGAATGACAAGTCTAGGTAAAAAACTTAGCAGAATAAGATTTATGAATCTTTGTTCATGTTAAAATTAGATGATAATATTGTATGTTTACATGGATATTTAACGTCAGTGGCGTAGGCAAGATTTTTCATAAGCAGTGTCAACATTTTAATAAATGAACAAAGGAATAAATAAATATAATGACAAGCGGTGTCACGTGACACTGCTTGGGAAATGGTGTGTCTGCCCCTGTTTGTCGTTGTTAGCTTCTATTCTATACCTTTCCTATTAGGGGTGGGCATTGGTCGGTTCGGTTCGGTTTTGAAAATTATCGGTTTTGCCTATCGGTTATCGGTTTACAAATATCATCACCTGATAAGCAACCCGATAAGATATTGGTTATCGGTTATTGGTTTGTCGGTTATTGATCATTATCGGTTCGGTTATCGGTTTACCTGATAAGGTAAAACTAAAATTAAAAGTGATGATCGCTGAATATTAAAAGTGAATGCAACAGAAGACAATGCTAGTATGCTACTGCTTTCAAATCCAGCTGCTAGCTTGCACAAAGACTAAAAAATTCAGCGCTACTGCTTTCCTTAAAATTCAGCTGCTAGCTTGCACAAAGACCAAAAAATTCAGTGCTACTGCTTTCTCAATTGAAATAAATCACGATGCTGTAAATTTCCATCTACCGGTCCTAAAACATTTCTCACAACTGGGCAAACTAAAATGCGGAATATCCAACAATGAAAAATATAACCTGGGCAAACTAAAATGCGGAATATTCAAATCCATATGTTTAAATTATTTTCACCTGTTCAGATAATAAAACTCAAACATAATTACAGTTGTTTAAATCCATTGTATTTTTCTCTTTACAGTTATTTGCTTCAATATCTATTTGAAGGTGGCGGACTGGCGGTGGTCTGAAGGTGAGGACTGGTGAAAATATGAGTGAGGAGGCGGGCGTAGGCGTACTGGTCTGAGCGTGAGTGAAACTGAAAATGAAAGTATGAAACCCTAGTATTATCAATTATGTTACAATGCACTAAGGGCAAACTAGTAAATTTATAAATCCTTATCGGGTTATCAGTTTATCCAATAGCAGAAATGCTAAACCGATTCCGAACCGATAACCCAATAATATATATTTTTTTACCCATTACCGAACCATTAACCCAATAACTCAATACCGATAACCCAATAAGTAATTAACGGTTCGGGTTATCGGTTTTACCCGATATATGCCCACCCTTATTTCCTATTAAGAAAGTACAGTCATTAGCCTTATTAGTGTTTTAATACTGTAATCACACTTGCATTTTATCAACTCTTTTCTGAATTGGTGTGACAAGTTTTATTCGGATTACAAAAAATTATGAAATGAAGAGGTCCAGTGAAAATCGAATCTTTTACCTTTAGGGGTCGTTTGGTATGAGGTATAAGGGTGGTATAAGGGTGGTATAAGAATTAATACCACCTTCATATTCTGTNAGTTTTATAATTAGTGGACTCTCTTCCTGCTTTTAGATGGGCAAAAAAAAAAAGATCAATAATTAAAGAAAAAAGGGTATAAAATATATCTATATCTTTGTATACAATTTATAAAATATATCTATATCTTTGTATACAATTTCAACATCTTTGACCTTGGAGTTTACTCCACAGCCACAAGGCTACTCTTCTATCCATCTGTATTTTTGACTTTAGAAAAAAATCTAAGGAAGACTTGGAAATTTCTTGAAATCCAAAAATAATACTCGACTATAGCATTATTGGTTATTAGTTTTTTTTTTCAGCTCTTAAAGCATGTTTCTTAGACAATTGATTTCTTTTTATTCTACTTGACTACAGCTAGTCCTCAAGTCTTGGATACATTTATTGGAAAAGGGCTAAATATACTCTTCTACTTTCAAATATTATTTATATGTACCCTTCGTTATACTATTGGGCTATCCATACTCCTACCGTCATACCCCTATTGTCATACTTTGAAACAAAAATACCCCTATTTTTGGATGGAGTGTCACATAGCAACACCAGATTAAAACGACCAATTTCTTTTTTTTTACCCGACCCGTTTTTAAAAAAACATACAACCCGACCCCTATTTTCATTTTTTTTATTTTTTTTTAAATTTTAGTTTTTAAAAAACTAAAATATTTTGTTAAAAAAAAGTATGTTTTTACAAATTTATTTTTCTAGTTTTTACAAAATAAAATTCTTTTAAAAAACTGAAAAAATGAAAAAAATATTTTTCAAAAACGAAAATATTTTGTTGAAAATAATTTTTTCAGATTTTAAAAAACGAAAATATTTTGCTAAAAATCGATTTTTTTTTCTGTTTTTACAAAAAAAAAATCAGTTCTTACAAGTTTGTTTTTCCAGTTTTTACAAAAAGAAAATCTTTAAAAAAATTTAAAAAATGAAGAAAAAAATATTTTTCAAAAGCGAAAATATTTTTTTCAGTTTTTAAAAAACGAAAATATTTTGTTAAAAATGGAAAAAAAATTCTGTTTTTACAATTTTTTCAGTTTTTATAAAAAAAAAATTGGTTTAAAAAATGATTTTTGCAATTTTTTTTAAGTTTTACAAATAGAAAATTCTTTAAAAAAACTGAAAAATGAAAATATGGTTCGGGTTGTGGGTATTTTGTAAAACGGGTTGGGTAAAAAAAAAAAGAAATGGGTCATTTAATCTGGTGCTGCCAGATGGCACTCCATCCAAAATAGGGGTATTTTGTTTTAAAGTGTGACAATAGGGGTATAGATAATCCAATAGTATAACGGTAGGGATATGGATAGCCCAATAGTATAACAAAGGGTATAGGTAAATAATATTTGAAAGTAGAGGGGTATATTTGGCCCTTTTCCGTACATTTATTGAAAGTTGCTTAATAAATACATTTCACAAATGAGGGTAGAGTTGACTTTGTTTCAAAATGTATATATAAAGGAGTGGACACTCCTTTTTCCTCACATTCAAGTTCTCATTTGCTACTTGTATATGCTCTTTCACAAACAAGCAAAAAAAAAAAATGGATACCAAAGAACACTACAAACCAATTTATTTGCTTCTGATTTGTCTATTAAGTATCCTGCATCAAAGCTTAGCTTTTGGATCAACACCAAGTGCAAAAGTTTTGTGCATAAAGAAGGAGAGGGAAGCTCTTCTTGAGTTCAAACGAGGTCTCATGGACGAAAATAATCTGCTTTCTTCGTGGAAAAATGATGAAGATAATGAGGAATGTTGTTCTTGGAGGGGTGTGAAATGCAGTAACACAACTGGCCATATACTCGTCCTCAATCTTCGTGGGAGTATTGAATCCAATCCTGATGGTACTAAGGATCTCACATTGAGAGGTAACATCAGTTCTTCATTGGTTAAGTTGCAGTATTTGAAGTACTTGGACCTTAGTTTCAATGATTTTGGTGGCCAAATACCAAGATTTATTGGATACTTCAAAAGACTAGAGTACTTAAATCTCTCATATAGTTACAGTCGTTTCACTGGTCTAATTCCCCCACAGTTCCAAAATCTTACCTACTTAAGGGCTCTTGATCTTGGTGGCAATTCTTTAACATGCAAGAACCTTGAGTGGCTTCCTCATCTAATGTATTTGGAGTACTTAGATTTGAGTGCATCCAATGTGCAAGCTACAAATTGGTTACAGCAGGTGATCAAGCTCCCTAATTTGAGGGAATTGCATTTATCTTCCTGTCAACTCCCCATAATCATTCCTTCATCATTTGTATCAGCAAATATTTCCTCCTCTCGTCTTTCCGTCCTTGACATCTCCTATAATGGATTTTCATCTCCTGCAATAAATAGTTGGTTATATAACTTCACTAGTCTTACTAGCCTAGATCTTTCGGGCAACAATTTAGGTCAAATTGCTAGTGCCTTTGGGAACTTGAAATCTTTGGAACATCTTAGGCTATATGGAAGTGGTATTCAAGGTGCGATACCAAAGTCTGTTGAGAATTTAAGTCATTTATGCTCTCTTGATGCAAGATCCAATAACTTAAGTCAACCATTTTCTGAGTTGCTTAATATCTTGTCGGGGAGTAATAGATCACTTGAATTTTTGTCTTTTGAGGACAATGCACTCACTGGTTCATTAATTAATCTTACTAGATTTTCATCCTTGAGGGAATTGAGGCTACGAAACAATTTGCTGAATGGCATTTTCCACGAAAGCTGTAGACAAATTTCCAGTCTTGAATATCTTGATCTGTCTAATAGCCAAATGACAGGGCCATTACCAGATTTGGCATTATTTCCGTCTCTGAAAGAGTTGCGTCTCGGGGGTAATCATTTTAATGGGAAGATGCCACAAGGTTTAGGGCAACTTTCCAAGCTCAAAATCTTGGATGTCTCTTTCAATAGACTGCAAGGCTTACCGGAAAGTTTAGGGAAGCTTTTCGACCTTGAAAGTTTTGATGCTCCTTGTAATTTGTTAGAAGGTACAATCTCTGAATCCCATCTTTCCAATCTTTGCAACCTGAAATTTTTGAATTTGACTTCCAACCCCTTGACTTGGAATGTTAGCCTTGATTGGGTTCCATGTTTTCAACTACAAGTTATCGGCCTTTCATCTTGTAATCTTGGGCCTCTTTTTCCAAAATGGCTTGAAACTCAAAATAGCTACTCAATTCTGGATATCTCTCTTAATAGTATCTCGGACACAACGCCTAGTTGGTTTTCAAAGTTGCCTCCCATGTTATCATATCTGAATCTCTCTTACAACCAAATCAGTGGAAAGATACAAGACTTGTCAGCCAATAATCTTGGTTCCTTTGTCTTAGATTTCAGTTATAACAATTTTTCAGGGCCCTTACCAATATTTCCTAAATTTGTTTATGATTTGCATATTAACAACAATCAGTTTTCTGGATCACTTAACTCCATATGTAAACTTCGTTCAGCCACAATCCTTGACTTGTCAGAAAATCTCTTGTCCGGAGAGATTCCTGATTGTTGGGCCCTCACGTCTGTTCCAATGATCCTAAATGTAGCCAATAACCGTATATCTGGAAGCATTCCATATTCTTTGTGTTCTTCAACGTCCTTGAGCTCTCTATATGTGCGTAAGAACAATTTAAGTGGAGAGTTCCCCGCCTCTTTGCAGAATTGCCAAGGTTTGAAAGTCTTGGATTTGGGAAGAAATACATTGAGTGGAAAAATCCCAGAATGGATAGGGACTAAGTTACCTTATTTGGGCATTCTGAGCCTTCGATTCAACAAATTCTCTGGGAGCATTCCTCCAAGTATATGTCAGCTTCAATCTATTCAAATACTGGACCTTTCTGGCAACCATTTATCTGGAACAATTCCACAAGGTTTCGGCAATTTCACCTCACTGCAACTTTTGCAAGATGGTTCGAGTGTGAGCTATGACTTTGATCCTTATGTTCCTCGAGTTGGTGTATTGTACCATGGCAATGCTTTAGTCCAGTGGAAAAACAAAGAGTCGGAGTACCAGAGTACCTTGTGGCTACTAAAAACCATCGATATTTCTAGCAATGAACTAGTTGGTGAGATCCCTAAAGATTTTAACCGAATGAATGCATTGCTATCGTTGAACCTATCAAGAAACAATTTGACAGGAAATATCATTGAAGGAATTGGTACAATGAAGATGTTAGAGGTACTTGACTTGTCAAGAAACCAGCTTTCAGGGAAAATCCCTATAGGCCTTGCTAATTTGACGTTTCTTAGTGTGTTGGACTTGTCAAATAACAACTTGTCAGGGAGAATACCATCGAGCACTCAATTGCAAGGTTTTGATTCCTCAACTTATGGTGGGAATATTCAGCTATGTGGCCGTCCTCTTCCACAGTGTCCTACATTTGCTCCTCCTAATCCTCAAGTTGGTTATGACAGCAATGCTAGTACATCTCAAGAAAATGACGATGAGTTTCTATCTAAAGAGTTTTATATATCGATGGCGTTGGGTTTTATTGTTGCATTTTGGGGAGTTTTAGGCTCTTTGTTCTTCAACAATTCATGGAGGACAGCATATTTCAAGTTGCTCCATCTTTAGCTAAGGGCCTGACAACTGAGTTTGTATTCTACTCATAGTCAAGAGATAACCTTCATCCTTTTTCCTTGAAAGTTGCTTTTGCTTTTAATGTTATTGCTATATTTAAATATTCTATGGATGGCTTGCAATTAAGAGCAGCTTCTTTCTAGTAGAACCACTCTATGATATTTAGATCCCAAATGCATATTTTTCTAAGCTAGCTTAAGCTTTCAAGCATAAGAAAATAATTGGAGTCATCTCCAGTAACAAGAAGAATTTAATCACTGCAGCAAACACATGAAAAACCAAGAACTTAGATCTTCCTCCAAAGCAGCAAGAATAAAGTTAATAGAATTTAGGAATGAGAGAATGAGACAGTTGAATGCACAATTTTTGTGTAAAATTCTAGTAATACTACTAGATTACTCGTCTTGATATACAATCTATGTGCTCCGACATGGCAGTTTAGGTACTGCACCCGTGTCGACACAATACTAGTATGGGTGTGGGTATGGGATCCGTACCGGATCTGGTCAAACATTTTTGGGTACTTCGATCACGACGGACAAAAAAATTCGAGACGATATATAATTTGATTCCTGAAATCAGAACCAAAACTAGGGTAAACTTAAAGAAAATAGCACACCTTATCTAGGAAATTAATCATTTACGTATCTACAACTTGAGAATAAAAAAGAAATACACACTTTACAAGCTATTCGTAGGTATTCCACAAAATTTCTTACTCCCTCCGTTTCAATTTATGTGAACCTATTTCCTTTTTAGTCCATGCCAAAAAGAATGGCCTCTTTACCTATTTGGAAACAATTTACCTTTATGTAGTGATTTATAGCCACACAAAATATATGTGCTTCATTTTATACCACAAGTTCAAAAGTCTTCTCTCTTTTCTTAAACTCTGTACCCAGTTAAATGGGTTCACATAAATTGAAACAGAGGGAGTATAATTTAGAGATATTTTTATATTTTTGAATTATTTTTAGCCGGATCCTACCTGTATCTGTACTAGAATCCGTACTTGAATGATCTGACCTCTAGATCCGTACCTGTATGAATGCCCGCATTCAAAAGGTGAAAATTTTGACAACCTTTCAACTTTTTATAGAACCAAAGTTGAGCCCTTCTGCCATTTTGCTTTACTTAGTATCTTGGATAAAAAGTCAAATACTCCGTCTTCTTTGACCCCATGAACTTGTTTGTGCTACTAGTCAAAGTGCAAGAAAATTGGATGTAAAGAATAATTTTTGTTAATCTTTTTCTTGTCAAAGTGGGGTCACTTGGCTTTGATGTCAAACTTAGGTTGGTTGTATTATTAAAATCTGTAAAATTTATTGCTAGCAAGTCTTTTTCTTATATTTTTAGTTGGGTCTGAAAAGAAGTTAAAATCTTGGATAGTCAAGCATTGTGTTTCCTAATTAGTAAAATAATACAAGTGTAGACAAATGACTTTGAAAGTTGTCATTGACTAGGAAAATAGATGCATACAAGAACCATTGATGTTAGTTGAACTTTGTTGTTTCATGCTCATAGGTTCAATTAAAAGACAATGGATAAAAGGAAATATCCAAGATTAGATCATTTCCTTGTTACTTGGTCTTTACTGCTCTTACAGACAGCTTTAGGATTAACTTCAAGAGAAGTTAACAAAACCATGTGTATAGAAAAGGAGAGAGATGCTCTTCTTGAGTTCAAAAGAGGCCTTATTGATGATTTTGATCGATTATCAACATGGGGCGATGAAGAAGATAAAAAAGAATGCTGCAAATGGAAGGGTATTGAATGTGACAAAAGAAGTGGTCATGTAACTGTTCTTGATCTTCACAGTGAGGTTTCATGTCCAGTCCATGCTTGTTTTGCTCCATTGTTGACAGGTAAACTTAGTCCTTCTCTACTTGAGTTGCAGCATCTGAATTACTTGGACCTCAGTCTAAATGGATTTGACAAAATTGAAATACCAAGATTCATATCCTCTCTTAAGAGACTAGAGTATCTGAACCTCTCATCTTCAGATTTTTCTGGTGTAATTCCTACACAGTTGATGAATCTAACTTCTTTGAGGGTTCTTGATCTTGGGAACAACAATCAGCTAATAGTAAAGGACCTTGAGTGGCTTTCTCATCTTTCCTCGCTAGAGTTCTTGCGTCTTGGTGGTAACGACTTCCAAGCAAGCAATTGGTTTCAAGAGATAACTAAGGTACCTTCACTGAAAGAACTCGACTTGAGTGTTTGTGGTCTCTCTAAATTCGTTCCATCTCCAGCTGATTTAACCAATTCTTCTTTGATCTCTCTTTCTGTTCTTCATTTATGTTGTAATGAGTTTTCTTCTTCAGCTGAATATAGCTGGTTATTCAATTTTAGCACAAGCTTAACTAGCATAGACCTCTCCAATAATCAGCTGGACGGTCCAATTGATGATCGCTTTGGGAGCTTGATGTATCTTGAGCATCTTAATGTTGCTGATCAATTTAATCATAAAGGTGGGGTTCCCAGTTCTTTTGGGAATTTGACACGTTTACGTTATCTAGACATGTCTAACACTCGGACATACCAATGGCTTCCTGAGTTGTTTCTTAGATTATCAGGCAGTAGGAAAACACTTGAGGTTTTGGGGTTGAACGACAACTCAATGTTTGGTTCATTGGTTAATGTCACAAGATTTTCAGCCTTAAAGAGATTATACCTGCAGAACAATGTGCTGAATGGTTTTTTCATGGAAAGATTTGGACAAGTTTCGAGCCTTGAGTATCTAGACTTGTCTGATAACCAAATGAGAGGCCCATTACCAGATTTACCATTGTTTCCGTCAATGAGAGAGTTACATCTAGGATCTAATCAATTTCAAGGGAGGATACCACAAGGTATTGGAAAACTTTCACATCTTAGAATTTTGGACGTCTCGTCCAATAGGCTGGAAGGATTACCAGAAAGTATGGGGCAACTATCGAACCTGGAAAGTTTTGATGCCTCTTACAATGTCCTGAAGGGTACAATCACTGAGTCCCATCTTTCAAACCTCTCCAGTTTAGTGGATTTGGACTTATCGTTCAACTCGTTGGCTTTGAAGACGAGCTTTGATTGGCTTCCTCCTTTTCAGCTTCAATTTATAAACCTTCCATCTTGCAATTTGGGACCTTCTTTCCCCAAATGGCTTCAAAGTCAAAACAACTATACTGTTCTTGATATCTCTCTTGCAAATCTATCAGATGCGCTACCAAGTTGGTTCTCTGATCTTCCTCTCAATTTAAAGATTCTGAATCTCTCTAACAACCATATCAGCGGAAGAGTTTCTGAGTTGATAGTGAATAAACAAGACTACATGGTTATAGATTTAAGTTCTAACAACTTTTCAGGACCTTTGCCGCTAGTTCCTACCAATGTCCGAATATTTTACCTGCATAAAAATAAGTTTTCCGGATCCACTTCTTCCATTTGTAAAAGTACAACAGGAGGTGCCACTTCCCTTGACTTGTCACACAACCAATTTTCAGGAGAACTTCCTGATTGTTGGATGAATATGAGTAATCTAGTTGTTATTAATCTAGCCTATAACAATTTCTCTGGAAAACTTCCACAGTCATTAGGTTCCTTGGAAAGTTTGGAGGCATTATACATACGCCAGAACAGTTTTAGCGGGATGTTGCCTTCTTTCTCACAATGTCAATCATTGCAAATCTTGGATCTTGGAGGGAATAAGTTGACAGGAATAATCCCGGCATGGATAGGTAATGATCTACTCAACTTGCGTATTCTAAGCCTACGGTTCAACAAATTCTATGGTAGCATTCCATCGATCATTTGTCAGCTTCAATTTCTTCAGATACTGGACCTTTCAGCAAATGGATTATCTGGGAAAATTCCACAATGCTTCAACAATTTTACTATATTGCATCAAGAAAATGGTTCTGGTGAGTCGATGGAATTTTTAGTCCCGCTTGACTATATGCCTCGTTCATACTTGTACATAGGCAATTTATTGGTTCAATGGAAAAACCAGGAGGCTGAGTACAAGAATCCTTTATTATATCTGAAGGCTATTGATCTTTCAAGTAATAAATTGGTCGGAAATATTCCTAAAGAGATAGCTGAAATGAGAGGATTGAAATCTTTGAACCTTTCAAGAAATGATCTGAATGGAAGTATCATTGAAGGAATAGGTCAAATGAAGATGTTGGAGTCACTTGACCTTTCAAGAAACCAGCTTTATGGTATGATTCCTAAAGGCCTTGCTAACTTGACTTTTATTGGTGTGTTGGACTTGTCAAACAACCACTTATCAGGGAGAATTCCATCAAGCACTCAACTCCAAACTTTTGAGAGATCATCCTATAGTGGTAATGCTCAACTCTGCGGTCCTCCTCTTGAAGAATGTCCTGGATTTGCTCCTCCTAGTCCCCGTATCAATCATGGCAGCAATACCAATCCCCAAGAACTTGGTGATGATGATGAGTTTCCATCTCTGGAGTTTTATACATCAATGGTGCTCGGTTTCTTCGTTGCATTTTGGGGAATCTTGGGCTGTTTAATTGTCAACCGTGCTTGGAGGAATGCCTACTTCACATTCTTAATGGACACGAAGAATTGGCTCGCTATGATATCAAGAGTCTGCTTTACAAGACTGAAGGGAAAGCTAAGGGCCTCATAACTGTAATGTTCCAATGTACCTGTTTACTTTCAAAAGGGAAAGCTAAGGGCCTATTCTCTTGATGTGGTGTCTATGAGTAAATCTCTTGTTGTTGGATTTCTAATGTTTCATTTCCATCTTGGTGAAAGCTAGACTTAAACAAAATATAACTGAGGAAATACAGAAGTTCCATTTCTGAAGAGAGAATGCTCAAGTACTAGAAATTGAGTAGTGCTGAACTGTACAAGTGGTAGACATATGTTTAGAATAGTATAGATAGCATTTTCGATTTCACTCTAACCATATGCATTTTGGCATATTCCACCAATCATATTAGTTTGATGAGCTTCCTATTCACGGCAAATTTAGTATAAAGAAATTAATAACTGCAATCATCACAAGACAAATGTAAAGAGAAATTATTTTATCAATACAACTCTGTTTATCTCTTGAATCTTGTCCATAATTTGTATATACCGCCTTTTTCTAAGATGACTGAGTTGTACATGTCTTATCAGTGTTTAGTTGTTGCTGCTCCATTTACTAGTAAGTCTCCTTAGTTGGGATATCCATCTTCTTGTTGGTCCAGCTTCAGTACTTCAAGATGAAAAACTTCATGCAATCGCAATCAGGGGCGATTCAATAAGTTTGGTGGTCTAAAGCCAAACTTTAACATGAGGCCCTTTTAAAAAAAAAAAATCATATATATTTTTAGTTGAAGTAGATTTTTTTTAGCTTTTATAGAATAAAATTACTTAAAAAATTTCGAATATTCTAGCTTTTATAGAATAAAATTACTTAAAAAAATTTGAATAAACCATTTAATCTCTCATGTGTAGTATTAATCTTAAATAATAGAACCTGATTCAAGAAGTTGATAACTTTGTATTAAAAGAATTTTTTGATGTTTCAATATACCTGTTGCAATAATGAGAAACCTGAGGGAAAAAATAGTCTAAAAGTGTATTATATATTTTCTAATGATTAATGTAATCCTTTTTCTATATAATACATTTTACTTTTCTACTTTGAAATACTTAATATTTTCTTAAAAGGATTTGAGGCCTCACAAGAAGAGTTGTGGTGGGCTTGATAGCATATCTCCTTCTTTAATAGGAAGTATTCGGTTTCAGCAGTTGGAATGAAAAAATCCCTTTTAAAGAACACTTCCTACTTTTATGGACTTTACATGGTACGAATTCAAATTCATCAATGCCCCAAATTAAATACCGGACTTTACCCTCTGGCCGCCCCTGCATGCAATTTTGATGTAAAATAAGAACTACTGCCTCTGAAGAAGTGTCATCATTTATCAAAAGGCTCAAATATGTGTCAATTCCAATTATATAATAACAACAACAACAAAGTGTGGCCCCTACCTGGGTTAGAGAGGCTGTTTCCGATAGACCCTCGGCATCCCTCCCCTCCAAGAACTCCCCACCTTGCACTTGGGTGACTTGAACTCACAAACTCTTGGTTGGAAGTGGAGGGTGTTCACCACTAGAGCAACCCACTCTTGTCGATGCCTGTAGTACTCAGTGGAAGTTGTAATTGAGACTAGTGCGCTTATGCCCGGGCCCAACAGCTATGTGAGCTAGGGGTGTACAAAGAAAACCAATAAACCGCACCAAATCAGGGAAAAAAAACCCGATCATGGGTTGGTTTGACTTGGTTTGGTGTTGGAAAAAATAACTCGACCATAATTGGTTTGGTTTGATTTTAACTAAAAAAAGTCAAACCGAAACCAAACCAACCCGATATTACATTTATTCAATTTTTACAAATATTTTATACATATAAATATTTATTTTTAATACAATTCATAAATATTTCTTAAA
>MU730588.1:21753-38937 GCA_026770625.1 Nicotiana glauca
TAGTAACTACGCACGGACTCTCGTCACCTTGTGCTTACATAGCCCCCACAAATAGGAGCACATAATCAATTACTTCACCTATGGGGTAAATTCCCCCTCACAAGATTAGAAAGGAGACTCACCTCGCTCCGAAGACTCAAAACTGGCATTCTACATTCTTTCGAGGACTCCAATTGATGCACCACGCTCCAAGAGTAGCCAATGGTTACGCAAATCCATTAATATATGCTCAAATATTCATTACAACTTATTTATAGCAATTCCTAACCCCGATTAGAAAGTTGACCAAAACGCCCTCGGGCCCACGTGCCCGGAATCCAAAACTTTTCGAAGAAAAAGTTTACCCATAACCTTAGGAACTCGAATATATAATTTTTCTTAATTCCATACTCAAAATCATAATCAGAATCCAAGATTTCTAATTTCCTAGATTTTCAACCAAAATCCCAAATTTACACTAATCTTCATGCTTAAATCCATACATATTTGATATATTTAACTCAAAAGTGATGGGGATAACTTACCTTGACATTGATGACGAAAATCCCCTCCTTGAAGCTCTCCAAAATCGCCCCAAGCCATGAGAAATATGAGAGAAATGGCCAATCCCCAACTTTAAATTAACCTTCTGCCTCCAGGGATTTTCGCTTCAGCGGAAATAATCCCGCTTCTGCGGTCCCTGGGCTCCAGCCCATTTTCGCTTCTTTGATAAGCCAACCGCTTTTACAGTTCCGCATCAGCGTATCAAGGGCCGCTTTCGCGGTCCTGGCTGCCCTCACACTCGACCACTTCTGCGGCTTCCTCCTCGCTTCTGCGGTCCCATTTCCGCAGAAGCGGAAATACCAGATACCAGCTGCTTCACTTCTTCTTAAATTCCAAGTTTCGATCCGTTAACCACCCGGAATCCACCCGAGGCCCCCGGGACCCCAACAAATCCCAAAACACATTACAGACCTGCTCGAGGCCTCAAATCACATCAAACAACGTTAAAATCATCAATCAACCACCAATTCAAACTTTATGAACGTTGAACTTTCCAACTTCTACTTCCGAGTTTTAAACCTATCAAATCATGTCCGACTGACCTCAAATTTTGCACACAAGTCCTATTTGACAGTACGAACCTACTCCAACTTCTGGAATCGGATTCCAACCCCGATATCAAAAAGCCCACTTCCGGTCAAATTTCTCAAAACCTTCAATTTCTATCTTTAGCCAAATAGCTTCAAAATGACCTACGGACCTCCGAATTCAATTCTGATCACGCTCCCAACTCTAGAATCACCATACAAAGCTACTCCCAGTCTCGGAATCCCAAACAGACATCATAACGCTAAAATGCACTCCAAGCCAAACTTAAAAAATTTCTTCCAAAATGCTAACTTCCATAATAGGCGCCAAAACGCTCCCGGGTTATCCAAAACCCGAATCGGGCATACGCCCAAGTCCGATATCATCATACGAACCTGCTGGAACCTTCAGATTCCGATTCCGAGGTTGTTTACTCAAAAATCCAATCCTAGTTCATTCTTTCAACTTTAAGCTTCTCAAATGAGAATTTTTATTTAAATTTAACTCCGATCTTCCTGAATTTAAATTCCGACCATGCGAACAAGTCATAATGCCCGAAATGAAGCTGTTCATGGCCTCCGACTACTGAACGGAGCACTAGCACTCAAAATAACCAGTCGGGTCGTTACAGCAGGAGCGGAGGAGGAAGTCGCGAAAGCGAGAAGGCCGGAGGAAGCCTGGTATCGCAGGTGTTGATTTGGGGACCGCATCTGCAGAGTCGCAGATGCAACCATTTGGCCGCAGAAGTGGATTTTTGCCCCTTAGTGAATTTTTGCAGAAGCGGAACTTTGGGCTGCAGAAGCGGTACCGCAGAAGCGATTTTTGACCGCAGATGTGGTTTTGCCTGGGTAGAAATATTTAAGTTCATCTTCGCGAATTTTGAAGGATTTCTCATTTCTAACTTCGAACTTGGAAAATTGTGGGCGATTTTGAAGAGGGTTTTTGAGGAGCTTCGATAAGGTAAGGATTTTTGGACTTAAAACTCGATTCTACGGTGCTATTTCAAAGATTAAGGCTGAAAACTTGAGAAGTTTAATGGACAAAAATGGTGGTTTAGGGCTTGAACTAAAGAGAGCAAAAAATTGGGATTTGAGGGGTCATTTGGACTCCGATTTTGGTGTTCTTTATATGTATAGACTCGTGGAGAGATAAGGAACCCATTGATGTAAAAAATTTTGAGTTTTGAGAAGTGGGACCGGGGCTCGGGTTTTGCCAGTTTCTGGATTTTTAATATTTTTCGATTATTTTCGATAGGGTATTGTTCCTTTGGCATATTGTGACGTATTCGTTGTGGTTTTGGTCAAATTTGACGTGCGAGGAGGCCGATTTGAGAGGCAAGGGCATAGCGAGCTAGATGTTTGGCCAGCTTGAGGTGAGTAATGAATGTAAATGATGTCCTGAGGGTTTGAAACCCCGGATTTGCACATCGTACTACTATATTGAGGTGAGACACGCGCTTGATGATGAGCGCGTGGTCGTTTACTATTGGGGATTGTGACTTGGTCCGTCCCGAGTGATATTTTTACTGTGTACTTGATTGAAACGTACTTGATATCATCATTATTTGGATTAATTGTCATATTTTGGCATCGTGCCAATGGTTTGGACCCTTCAGGGGTTGTTACTTCTGTTTCCTCAATATTTTTGACATAATACTTGAACTCAGCCCTATTGGTTAAAACTGTTTTGCAAACTCAGCCACTTTTACTCACATTTGAAACTTAAAATGATATTTTTAACGATGTTTTGGGCTGAGAACTGCTATTTTATTATTGCCCGAGGGCTTATGTGATTTTGGACTGAGTATGGGAACGGGCTACGCGTCGTAGCACTGTTATATTGATTTGATATGAGGCCGAGGGCCTAGTTGATGCCATGAGATGGCTTGATATTGTGCTTGGGCCGTAAGGGGCCCCTCCCGGAGTCTGCACACCTCCAGTGAGCGCCATCGACGATAAATAAATGGAGTGGATTGCATTCCGCAGCGGGTACTAGAGAGTACCGTACCATGTGTTGCATTCCTTATTTGACTGTCATTTATTTGCTTACCTGTTGTAGCATTTCCATAGTTTGTTTTCACTGGTTTACTAATTTTATACTACTTGGTTTAAACTATTGTATTTATAGATTACAATGTCTCTATCCATGATTTCCTATTCTCAGACTTTATTTATGTTTATTACTCACTGTGTCGGATTACTCACATTACTCCCTGCACCTTGCGTGCGGATCTAGGTGCATCTGAGACTGTCAAAGACTTCCAGCTGGGCAGCACATATCCGGAAGCATCAAGGTAGCTGCATGACGTCCGCAGCCCTGATCTTCCCTTTACCTTATTGCTTCATTCTGTACTTCTTTAGAACAATATGTAGTAGGTTGATACTCATGTATTAGAGGCTCGAACTTGTGACACCGGATTCTGACACCGGATTCTTCGGGCTATGTAGTAGTATCGTTATTTGGGATTCCGCATGTTCTAACTCTATTTCAGATTTCCAGTATTATGACTTAGTAATTTATCTGTGTTAATTAATTATGAACTGTATAGAAATGGTTAAGGTTGTTAAATTGGTCGGGCTTGCCTAGTAGTATGTTGGGCGCCATCGCGACCGGGGTTGGGGTCGTGACAAGTTAGTATTAGAGCCTAGGTTACTTGGTCTCGCAAGTCATGAGCTGGTTTAGTAGAGTCTCACGGATCGGTATGGAGACTTCTGTATTTATCCTCGAGAGGCTGTAGAACCTTTAGGAAAAACTTTATCTTCTTGAAATTCTTGTCGTGAGAACTTTTTGATTCGAGTACTAAATTTCTCTTATATCTATTCTCTCACAGATGGTGAGGACTTGCGCTACCGGACGAGGCGGATGACCACCTATACCACCCACTGAGACAACCAGAGGCCGTGGATGCGATCATGGTCGTGGCAAAGGCAGAGCGGTCGGGGCAGCACCTGCTGACCCACCAGTTGCCCCAGCTCAGGATCAGGCTCCAGCTGTGGATACTCCAGCAGCACCTGTTCAGGCACCAACTGTTCCTATCGTGATTTCGAGCTTTCAGGAGGCCTTGGAAAAGATCTTATCAGTTTGCATTAGCCTGGCTCAGGCAGTTTCAGCCACTAAAGCAACTTCACAGGCTGGGGGAGGCAATCAGACCCCCGCTGCTCGCACACTTGAGAAGGTAGTCCGGGATTTCAGATGCCGAGAGTACCTCTAGCTCAGCCGGTTGCACCAGTTCAGGACTTCGTGGTTCTAGTTATGCCAGACTATGAGCAGCGTCATCTTGAGAGGTTTGGTAGGCTCCAGCCTCCGACATTCAGTGGTGCTGAGGGCGAGGATGCCTAGGGTTTTCTTGAAAAGTGTCAGCGTATGCTCCGTACAACAGGGATTCTTGAGTCGAGTGGTGTGGCATTTACTACCTTCTAGTTCTCGGGGGCTGCTTTTACTTGGTGGGAGGATTTTGAGAGGCATAGGCCTATTGGTGTAGCACCCCTTTTTTGGCAGTAGTTCTCCGCTCTATTCCTGGAGAAGTATGTACCTCAGTCCCGTAGAGAGGAGCTGCATAGGCAGTTTGAGTGGTTGATGCAGGGGGATATGACTGTGACTCAGTACGAGATGAGGTTTTCACAGTTGGCCTATCATGCTATTTGGATGATTTCGTCTGATCGTGAGAGGATTATGAGATTTGTGGATGGCCTTAACTACCATCTCCATATTCTGATGACTAGAGAGAGAGTACTAGGTGCTACGTTTAAGGAGGTGGTGGATATCGCTCGTGAGATCGAGTCAGTTCACCGTAGAGAGCGAGAGGAGAGGGAGGCCAAGAGGCCTCGAGGATCGGGCAGTTTTAGTGGTGCTCCGAGTAGGGGCTATTTCCAGTATGGTAGGGGACGTTCTTTCAGGCCTACTCAGTCAGCCCATCCCGAGTATCGTGGGGCATCTTCAGGCCGTGGTCATCATGGGTCTCAATAGGGCCAGTCTTCACTCAGCACTCTCCCAGCTCAGAGTTCATCTCATGCCCCATCCGTTCAGGGTTATTCTACGCCGAGTGCATCTGCTAGTCACTCCGGTGCGAGAGGTTCCCTTCAGTTCTCATCTCTAGCACCGGGTAGTTATTATGAGTGCGGAGAGTTTGGGCATATGAGGAGGCAGTGTCCTCCACTTTGTGGTGGTCAGTCTCAATAGAGGGACCAGCCCTCGACTTCTGCTCTGGTTACTTCACCACCCGCCCAATCCGCCAGGGGTGGAGGTCAGGCAGCCAGGGGTCGCCCAATAGGTGGAGGTCGATCAGGTGGTGGCCAGGCTCGTTTTTATGCTATGCTAGGCAGGACAGATGCATTGCTTCAGATGTTGTCATTACAGGTATTGTTTTAGTCTTCCACAGAGAAGCCTCTGTATTATTTGATCCCGGTTCCACCTATTCATATGTGCCTTCATATTTTGCTCATTATTTGGGTACGCCCCGGGAGTCTTTTTCTTTACCTATTCATGTGTTTACCCCGATGGGCAATACTGTAGTTATGGACCATGTGTACCGGTCATGTGTTGTGATTATTGGGGGTCTAGAGACCCAATTTGATCTATTGCGATTGAGCATGGTGGACTTTCATGTTATTTTGGGCATGGATTGGTTATCTCTGTGTCATGCTATTCTAGATTGTCATGCTAAGACAGTCACTTTGGCCATGCTGGGTGTACCGCGGATCGAGTGGCGAGGTGTGACTGATTATGTCCCCAGTAGAGTTATTTCATTCTTGAAGGCCCGGCGTATGGTTGGGAAGGGTTGCCTTTCCTATTTGGCATTTGCGAGAGATGTTGGAGATGAAATTCCTATCATTGATTTTGTTCCAGTTGTAAGGGATTTTCCCGATGTATTTCCTGCAGACCTACCGGGCATGCCACTAGACAGGGATATTGATTTTGGTATTGATCTGGTGCCGGGCACTCAGCCTATTTCCATCCTGCCATATCCTATGGCACCAGCAGAGTTGAAAAAATTGAAGGAGCAGCTTTAGGAACTCCTAGATAAGGGGTTCATTTGGCTGAGTGTGTCACCATGGGGTGTGTCGGTTCTGTTTGTGAAGAAGAAGGTCGACACAATGAGAATGTGCATTAACTATAGGCAATTGAACAAAGTAACGGTGAAGAACAAGTATCCCCTTCCTTGCATTGATGATTTATTTGACCAGCTTCAGGGAGCAAGGGTGTTTTCCAAGATTGATCTTCGTTCGTGTTATCACTAGTAGAAGATCAGGGATTCAGATATTCATAAGACTGCTTTCAGGACTAGATATGGTCACTATGAGTTTCTTGTCATGTCTTTCGGGCTGACCAATGCCCCAGCAACGTTCATGCATCTGATGAATAGTGTATTTCGGCCTTATCTGGATTTGTTTGTTATCATGTTCATTGATGATATCCTGGTATACTCGCGTAGTCAAGAGGAGCACGCGAAGCATTTGAGAGTGGTATTGCAGAGATTGAGGGAGGAAAGGCTTTATGCAAAGTTCTCTAAGTATGAGTTTTGGCTCGGTTCAGTGGCTTTCTTGGGACACGTGGTGTCCAGTGAGGGTATTCGGGTTGATCCAAAGAAGATAGAGGCGGTTCAGAGTTGGCCTGGACCGTCCTCAGCCGCGGAGATTCGTAGCTTCCTTGGTTTAGTGGGTTATTATTACCGGTTTGTTCAAGGTTTTTCCTCTATTTCATCACCCTTGACTAAGTTGACTCAGAAGGGTGCTCTATTTGTATGGTCGGACGAGTGTGAGGAGAGCTTTCAGAAGCTCAAGATAGATTTGACCACAGCTCCAGTATTGGTTTTGCCATCAGCTTCAGGCTCTTATTTAGTGTATTGTGATGCTTCAAGAGTTGGGATTGGTTGTGTATTGATGCATGAGGGTAGGGTGATTGCTTATATTTCTCATCAGTTGAAGCCCCACGAGAAGAACTACCTTGTTCATAATTTAGAGTTGGCTGCTATAGTTCATGCATTGAAGATTTGGAGGCATTACTTGTATGGCATATCTTGTGAGGTATTCACTGATCATCACAGTCTTTAGCATTTATTCAAGCAAAAGGACCTCAATCTGAGGCAGCAGAGGTGGCTAGAGTTGCTTAAAGATTATGATATTACTATTCTGTATCATCCGGGAAAGGCCAATGTAGTGGCCGATGCTTTGAGCTAAAAGGTAGTGAGTATGGGGAGCTTGGCGTACATTCCAGTTGAGGAGAGACCATTTGCAGTTGATGTTCAGGCCTTGGCCAATCGGTTTGTGAGATTAGATATTTCGGAGCCCAGTCGGGTGTTAGCTTGTGTGGTTTCTCGGTCTTCTTTATATGACCACATCAGAGAACTCCAGTATGATGATCCACATTTGCTTGTCCTTAAGGACATAGTTCAACATGATGATGCTAGAGACGTGACCATTGGTGAGGATGGTGTGTTAAGGATGCAGGGCCAGATTTGCGTGCCCAATGTTGATGGGCTTCGGGAGATGATATTGGAGGAGGCCCACGGCTCGCGGTATTCCATTCATCCGGGTGCCGCGAAGATTTATCAGGATCTTAGACAGCACTATTGGTGGCGGAGAATGAAGAAAGATATTGTGGAGTTTGTAGCTCGGTGTCTCAATTGTCAGTAGGTGAAATATAAGCATCAGAGTCTGGGTGGCTTGCATCAGCAGATGGTTATTCCTAAGTGGAAGTGGGAGAGGATCACTATGGATTTTGTTACCAGACTCCCACAAACTTTGAAGAAATTCGATGCTATTTGGGTAATTGTAGACAGGCTGACCAAGTCCACGCACTTCATTCCTGTTTGTACTACTTATTCTTCTGAGTGGCTGGCAGAGTTATATATTCGGGAGATTGTTTGGTTACATGGCGTCCCAGTTTCCATCATATCAGATCGGGGCACTCAGTTTACTTCCCAGTTTTGGAAGTTGGTTCAGCGAGAGTTGGGCACTCAGGTGCAGTTGAGCACAGCTTTTCACCCTCAGACGGACGGGCTGTCCTAGCGCACCATCCAGAAATTGGAGGATATGTTATGTGCCTTTGTTATTGATTTCGGAGGGTCGTGGGATCAGTTCCTATAGCTTGCAGAATTTGCCTACAACAACAGCTATCAGTCCAGCATTCAGATGGCACTGTATTGTATGGGAGACGGTGTAGATCTCCAGTTGGTTGGTTCGAGCCCAGCAAGGATAGTCTATTGGGGACAGATTTGGTTCAGGATGCCTTGGATAAAGTGAAGGTAATTTAGGAGAGACTTCATACGGTGCAGTCGAGGCATAAAAGCTATGTGGACCGGAAGATTCGAGATGTATCCTAAATGGTTGGGGAGAAGGTCCTGTTGAAGGTTTCGCTCACGAAGGGTGTTATGAGATTTGGAAAGAAAGGAAAAAGTTAAGTTCACGATTTATTGGGCCTTTTGAGGTACTTAGGAGGATTGGGGAGGTGGCTTATAAGCTTGCCTTGCCACCCAGATTGTCGAGTGTGCATCCAGTTTTCCATGTTTCTATGCTTCGGAAGTATATTGGGGACCCTTCCCATGTTCTGGATTTCAGTATGGTTCGGTTGGAGGGTGATTTGGCTTATGATATAGAGTCAACAACCATTTTGGAGTGTCAGGTTCGAAAGTTGAGGTCAAAGGATGTTTCTTCGGTGAAGGTGTAGTGGAGAGGTCGGCCCGTGGAGGAGGCTACCTGGGAGACCGAGCGGGAGATGCGGATCAGATACCCTCACCTATTTGTGGCTTCAGGTATGTTTCTTGACTCGCTCAAGGATGAGCGTTTGTTTAAGTTAGGGAGGATATGACTACCCGACCCGTCGTCTCATGGGTTATCGCCATATTTCCCCCATTTTCTGCTTCTTTATGCTTCATTATCAGTGTCTTGTGTGATCGAGTTGGTTTGGATTGATTTTTGAAGGAAAATGAGACACTTAGTCTCTTTAAGGAAGGCTTAGTTTGGAAAAGTCAACAGGATGTTGACTTATGTGTTAGAGGGCTTGGATGTGATTTTTGGTGTTTCGGTTAGCTTTGGAGGATGATTTGTGACTTAGGAATGTGATCGGAAGCGATTTTGGAGGCCCGGCGTGGAATTAGGCTTGAATTGGCGAAGTTAGTATTTTTGTGAATTCTGGTTGATGGGTGAGATTTTGATCCGAGGATCGGAATGGAATTCCAATAGTTGTTGTAGCTTCGTTAAGTGATTTGAGATGTGTGGGTAAAATTTCAGGTCATTCGGAGGTGATTTGGTTGGGTTTTTGATCGAATGCGTGCTTCAGAAGTTTTTGAAGAACTTAGGCTTGAATTCGATGAGATTTGATGGTTTTGGTGTTGTTTGAGGTGTTTTGGTAATTGGATCAAGTTTGGATGATGGTTTAAGATGCGTTGGTGTTTTTGGTTGAGGTCCTGGGGGCCTCGAGGTGATTCCGGATGGCTAACGGAGAGTTTTAAACTTGTGCAAAGTTGCAGACCCTGCTGCTTCTGGTATTTCCACTTCTGCGGAACTGGGACCGCAGAAGCGGTATCGCAGGAGCGGAGGAGGAAGTCGTAGAAGCAAGAAGGCTAGAGGAAGCCTGGTATCGCAGGTGCGGATTTGGGGACCGCATCTGCGGAGTCGCAGATGCGACCATTTGGCCGTAGAAGCGGATTTTTGCCCCTTAGTGAATTTCCGCGGAAGGGGAACTTTGGGCCGCAGAAGCGGTACCGCAGAAGCGAGTTTTGACCGCAGATGCGGTTTTGCCTCGGCAGAAATATTTAAGTTCATCTTCGCAAATTTTGAAGGGTTTCTCATTTCTAACTTCGGACTTGGAAAATTGTGGGCGATTTTGAAGAGAGTTTTCGAGAAGCTTCGATAAGGTAAGGATTTTTGGACTTAAAATCCGATTCTATGGTGCTATTTCATAGGTTAGGGCTGAAAACTTGAGAAATTTAATGGACAAAATGATGGTTTAGGGCTTGAACTTAAAAGAGAAAAAAATTGGGATTTTAGGGGTCATTTAGACTCCGATTTTGGTGTTCTTTATATGTATAGACTCGTGGAGAGATAAGGAACCCGTTGATGTAAAAATTTCTGAGTTTTGAGAAGTGGGCCCGGGGCTCGGGTTTTGCCAATTTCGGGATTTTTAATATTTTTTTATTGTTTTCGATTGGGTATTGTTCCTTTGGCATATTGTGACGTATTCGTTGTGGTTTTGGTCAGATTCGACGTGTGAGGAGGCCGATTTGAGAGGCAAGGGCATAGCGATCTAGAGTTTTAGCCGGCTTGAGGTAAGTAATGAATGTAAATGATACCCTCAAGGTTTGAAACCCCGGATTTGCGCATCGTACTGCTATATTGAGGTGAGACACGCGCTTGATGATGAGCGTGAGGTCGTTTACTATTGGGGATTGTGACTTGGTCCGTCCCAAGTGATGTTTTTACCGTGCGCTTGATTGAAACTTACTTGATATCATCATTATTTGCATTAATTGTCATATTTGGGCTTCGTGCCAACGGTTTGGACCCTTCAGGGGTTGTTACTTATGTTTCCTCACTATTTTTGACATAATACTTGAACTCAGCCCTATTGGTTAAAACTGTTTTGCAAGCTCAGCCACTTTTACTCAGATTTGAAACTTAAAACTCAGCCACTTTTACTCAGATTTGAAACTTAAATGATATTTCTAACGATGTTTTGGGCTGAGAACTGCTATTTTATTATTGCATGAGGGCTTATGTGATTCTGAACTGAGTATGGGATCGGGTTGTGCGCCGCAACAGTATTATATTGATATTGATATGAGGTCGAGGGCCTAGTTGATGCCGCGATATGTCTTGTATTGTGCTTGGGCCGTAAGGGGCCCCTCCTGGAGTCTGCATACCTCCAATGAGCGTCGTCGATGATAAATAAATGGAGCGAATTGCATGACGCAGCGGGTACTAGAGAGTACCGTACCATGTGTTTCATTCCTTATTTGACTGTCATTATTGCTTACCTGTTGCAGCATTTCCATAGTTTGTTTTCACTGGTTTACTGATTTTATACTACTTGGTTTAAACTGCTGTATTTATAGATTACAATGTGTCTATCCATGATTTCCTATTCTCAGCCTTTATTTATGTTTATTACTCACTGGGTCGGAGTACTCACATTACTCCCTGCACCTTGCGTGCAGATCCAGGTGCATCTGAGACTGTTGAGGACTTCCAGCTGGACACCACATATTCGGGAGCATCAAGGTAGCTGCATGACGTCCGCAGCCCTGATCTTCCCTTTACCTTATTGCTTCATTCCGTACTTCTTTAGAACAAGATGTAGTAGGTTGATACTCATGTATTATAGGCTCAGACTTGTGACACCGGATTCTTCGGTCTATGTAGTAGGATCGTTATTTGGAATTCCGCATGTTTTTACTCTATTTGAGATTTCCAGTATTATGACTTAGTAATTTATCTGTATTAATTAATTATGAACTGTATAGAAATGGTTAAGGTTGTTAAATTGGTCGGGCTTACCTATGTGTTGGGCGCCATCGCGACCAAGGTTGGGGTCATGACACCTATATTCCTATGGAATTAGAATTAACAAGAACTAATTAATAATTCATGTATAGTAACCAAGCAAGGCGATTAGGTATATTCATATCCTAACCGCAAATCCGCTCCCCCTCAGAGTTAAGATCTTGATTTACTCAATCTTATATGCAATCTAAAATTCTCTCTCCCGAGTTCAATCCTAGATTCATAGATAGTATTCAATTGGTGATCAAGCAATCAAATAATTAAGTGCAAGATTGAATAAATAAACCAATATGATAAAATTATAAGAACTATTCAAGCTTCAAACTACAACGTTCATGTAGCACCCAACAACTCTAGAACTAAGAAACTATGAAACTAAAAGAAGACAAGAGAAGAAAAACTAGTTAGAAGCCTCTTCCAAGCGTGGTGTGTGTTCCTCCACGTGAATTCCCCTTTAAAGTATGTTAGATATCTTTCAAAATAGGTTTAGAATCTTTTTTATAAAAGTTGGAATCGTGTAAGGCCGTAATAACCTTGTCCTAAATGAAGTAGGAAAATCCCGCAATAAAAGCGTCCAGGCCACCGCCTAGCGCTGGCCGTGGCGCTAAAGGCAGTAAACATTTTTCACAATTTTAATTCTTGCGCTGCCAAGTCTTCTTGTTTGATTTCAATTGCAAGTCTTTGTCTTCCACTGCGGGGTGGGGGGGGGGGAGCTCAAAGTGTGTCTCCCCTTTTTTTATTCATTTAATTTTCTTTTTTTTTTCTTTCGTATTTTATCTAATTTTGCTCCAAATTTCGTCATCTTTACACCGGTTTATTCCTACACAGTTGAAATATAATATTAAGTACAATGTAATATAATTAATACTCAAAATACGATTGAAAAGTAATATAATGTGAGGCAACAATGAATAAATAAATGTATTTTTGGCTGAACATCACAATCTTTTCTGCATTTCGAGTTATTTCAGAGTGTAACTCGAATGTTTTTAGTTTATTGTCTTTTAAATTCCGATGTAAACCCTTCTATCTTCAAATTCAATAAATTTTAGAATTAATATTTCATCGTCTATGAATCTCTCTTTTCATTTATTCTTAAAATTTAAACCCTTCTGATTTTTGTTATTTATTCTTATCTAGGAGTGGGATCATGCATAATAGTTACCAGAATCATTAACAATTCAGAAGCCATTTTACCATAAGAGCATGTTGTTCTAGTTGATACGAATCTAAGCATGCAGAGATTATTACTAGTTTTATTCAGAAAACATCATAATGTGAGATTATTTTTTATTACCTTTTCATGAATCAGTAATTAACTATGTGTCTTAAACAAAATGCAAATAGAATCCTAGAACATGGTATCTAATATGCACATGTAAATGGCAGGATTGTTAAAATACATAATTCCTAAGGCATGATTTCTAAATGCACACAAGAGTTGCAGAATATTGAAATATAACTTCTGAATGTACAAGAGTAACAACTTTTATGCTAATGTTGTAATTGTCCTAGGAGCATGATTTCTAAGTGAAAGACATAAAGCATGGATTTGTGACGGAAGAGATGTTGAAACATTAGACATGAAATCCTAGGAACATGATATCTAGTGCATATTTGGCATGATTTGGACGAGTGTATTGATCCTAAAATGGATTCTAATGCAGATATAAATAATGTAAAGTCTATGACATGCTTTCTACCCCAATGATATTAATAGGATTATATAGCTACCCCTCCTATTTCACTAGCCATCCCCAACATTTGTTTACAAATAATTATACAGACCAACTGAATAAATTATTAACTATAGGGAGATTGAAGCAGGCCCAAGTGTATCCTGAAGATACCAGATTTTCCATAGCCTCAAATTCTAAGTTTATAGCTAGTCTTATGTCCGGGTGTATCAGAGTTCCCTAAGGACCTCAAGGATCTCGGGCAGTGCTCACACCCAGATTTCATAACCAAAACTGAGTAAGTGCAGTGTGGAAGGGCCAGCCTCAGTGCATCAGAATTCAGAGGGATCCCACAGGGATCCCAAGGCAGTCACACACTGGAGGGGCAGAACCTAGGGACTTAAGAGTGGAGTGAGAGTGCTTAACATAGTTTTTAAAAGGTTTGATAGGAAACACAATATTGAAAAGGACTCAATTGAGGTAGTTTTATAAAATAGGAGATTTGTTTAGTAGTAAAATAATTTTGACAAGAATTGTGTAGTCAAACAAACAACAGATCAATCATAGAGTAAACAGAGTCCTAACCACATGATTCATACAAGGATATTGGGATTTGGGGACACATAATACACATAATGAACATATAATAAATAGAAGTCTTTTGTAATTAAGAAGTAGCAAACAGTGCAAGCAGTAAGGCATGGATTTCAGATGTGCTAATTAGAACATAGTTATAGAATCAGAAATGCTTAAGGGGGTTCATAGGATTGGGAGATGGCATAGCATAGGATTTCATAGCAACAGTGAAGACAGAAGTACTAAACATGATTGGGCATAACATCAGAATAACTTAAGGTAACAAATCAGTTTTGCAAAATAGGTGCAAACCAGAAACCGACTAACATATAGCCATTCAAACATATACTAATAAAGTAAAGCCAGTACATACTACAAGGAATGGGCAAGCTCATATCATGCTGATCACATATTTAAATTAGGACAACACTAACTGTGATCCAAACAGGCTAGTTACATATTGAAAGGTCGGATAATAGACATGAATAGACTTGTAGCTAGTAAACTAAAACAGCAAGAAAACATATAGTGTTAAGGACTTGAATTGAAATCAGAACATATCAGCTAAGGAGAATAGACACAAAGTGAAGAGCAATATGGTACAATAATTAGCCTTGGCTTGCATCCGGCTAATTCAGTAATTGTAGCAAGTAACAAGAAAGAGAGCAGAAAAGCTTTAAGTGTGTGAGAGAGTTGTGAACTAATATTCGTGTCTAATGAGAGTAGAATAAAGCATATATATAGTAGTTTAAAATCTAGGTAAGTAAGGTAACAATCAAATTATTCAGTAATTGGAGAACTCGAAATCAATTAAAGTAAAATCAGTCCATGTCTTCCCTTAATTAAGGGAGTCATTTCAAACGGTAAACAACAGGTACCAAATAAGGAAAGAGTTCAAAAGACCTAAGTACATAATAAGAAATTAGGGGTAGATACATAGAGTTCTAATTAAGGAAATAACAGTAAGAATCGAGCAATAACGCAGTCAATCACATAACAAGGTAAGAAAATATTTTAAAGGTTGTGAAAATAGGAAAAGTAACCAGAAATCAGTAAAGATTATCATCCCAGAAAATAAGGGATTTAAAGAATCGGAAAATCGTACTAATACTAAGGGAAACATTATAAACTTCCATGAATAACAAGTACTGAGTATAGCCAGAAAGAGACAAATCAGAAACCCTAGTAAGACATTATTGGGGTAGAAATCACTAATCGAAACATGTTCATGGGCTTTGAACACACACATAGCAGAATCGACAAGCAAGAATGAACTCATGATTATAACATAGTGTTAAAACTGGGGTTTTAACATAACAAATTAGATTAAAAAGTAATTTTAACAAAAAGTCGTTCAAACATATGAGAATCAGAGAACAACATTAAAAAGACCAGAAATATGTTTTTGAAAAAAAAAAGTTCCAGAAACCCTAATGGGAAAATAAAGCGACACTTTGAGAAATCAAAAGGTTTTTCATAAAATAAACAAAAATAGCTCAGAAAAACCTCAGATCGGTTACAGATCTAAGAGGTACAGGAGAAGAGATTAGGGTTTTCTAGAAAATAACCCAGAAATTGAGAGACCGACTTAGAAAACCATAGATTTAGCCGAGAAATATGAAGATCTTACTCAATCGGGCCATGGTGGCCTGATAACCGCGAGAACATGCCATGGGTGGTGAGTGAACAACCACTGGCCCCTTGAGGACCTCAAGACAGCAAGAATCCAGTCATGGGGGAGCCATTAGGGCTAGGGGTGGTGGTGAGCTACCATTAGTACCGGCGAGCAAGCAGCCGCGAAGGGGAGTTAGGGTTTAGGCAGAGGGAATTTGAGAGAGAAGGAGAGGGATGACGACAGGTGAGTGAAGAGTGAATGGGAGGTTTAGCGGTATAGGTTTAGGTTAAATTAGGAAAGAACAAATCTAGGCCGTTGATCAAAATTGATCAACGGCCAGGATTTAATCAGCATTGGGTCGGGTAGTATTAGGAATTGGGCTTGGGGTATGGGCTAGTTTAATTAAGGGTTAAAATTGAAATAGAAATGGGTATTTATTAAATACCAAATTTGTGACAACCTGGCCCATTGTCACATGATTTACCGCCCCGTTTCCCCCATATTATGTTGCTCTATGTTTCAATATCAGTATTTGAGTTGATCGGGTAGAATTGGATTGGTTTTACTTGGAAATGAGACACTTAGTCTCTTAAAGGAAAGCTTGTTTTGAAAAAAGTCAACTGCAAATTGACTATTTAGTTAGGAGGCTTGGATGTCAATTCTGATGATTCGGTTAGCTTCGGGGGATGATTTGTGACTTAGGAGTGAAATCGGAATTGAATTTGGAGTTCCGGTGTAGAATTAGGCTTGAATTGGCGAAGTTGGAATTTTGGCGAATTCCGGTTGATAGGTGAGATTTTGATCCGAGGGTTAGAATGGAATTCCAAGAATTGCAGTAGCTTCTTTAGGTGATTTTGGATATGTCTGCAAATTTTCAGGTCATTCGGACATCGTTTGGTCAAGTTTTTGATCGAATATGCAATTCGGAAGTTTTTAAGAAACTTAGGCATTGATTTGATGAAAATTGAGGATTTTGATGTTAACGATAGTGTTTTGATAAATCGAGCAAGTTTGGATAGGGTATTAGATCATGTCTGTGCTTTTGGTTGAGGTCCCGGGGGCCTCGGTGTGATTTCGGGTGGTTAAACGGTGAAGTTGGATGTTTGTTGTAGTTCTGGTGTATCTGGCTTCTGGTATTTCCGCATCTGCAAAAAAGGATCCGCATAAGCGCTTCCGCAGATGCGGCTATGGTGTCGTAGAAGCGGTCCTCGAGGGGGCCTGGCATTTTCACAGGAGCGGAAGTCCTTCCGCAAAAGCGGGTCCGCATAAGCGGACAATTCATTGCAGAAGTGGTTAAGGGGAAACCGCATAAGCGGGCTTTTAGTCGCAAAAGCGGCACCTGGGGGAGTTAAGTGAAAACTGCATAAGCGGTCACATGGCCGTAGAAGCGGTCCCGCATAAGCGGTCCCGCATAAGCGGTAGCGGGACCGCAGAAGCGAAATTTGCTGAAGGGTTTTAATGAAACAGTGTTCGCGAATTTCAGAGGTTGAGGAAAACATTTTGACTTCGGGAAGAGGCGATTTTGGGCGATTTGGAGAGGATTCGAAGGGGATTTCATCAGGTATGAATTAGTAGCCTCGGAATATGTTATTATGGTGTGAAAACATTGATTTAAACACTGAAAATTCAAGGATTTAAGGGTTAAAAATGGTGGTTAGGGCTTGAAACCTAAGAAAGTGTAAACTTGGAATTTGAGGGGTCAAACGAACTCCGATTTTTAAAAATTTGATATGTATAGACTCGTGGC
>MU730588.1:47018-58289 GCA_026770625.1 Nicotiana glauca
GTTATAGCTTTGCATTGTTGTATTTCGGGATTTCTTACTTTCAGTCATTATATATGTCTATTACCACTGAGTTGGAAGTACTCACTTTACTCCCTGCACCATGTGTGCAGATCCAGGTATCCCGGGAGTTTAGCTGAGCTTTTACTGATTTCAGAGTTTATCCGGAGTTATCGAGGTAGCTGCCTGACGTCCGCAGGACCCGACTCCTCCCCTATCCCTTTTATTATCTTTTCGTAGTTTTGAGATATTGTATTAAATGGAGTCTCGTCACACTGTATTGTTAGAGGCTCTAGACTCATGACCCCAGGTCTTTGGGAGATGTTGGCTAAGTCAGTAATTCATACTGTCTCTATCTATATTATTGGTTAATAGACTTGTTAAATGGTAATTTAATGCTATAAATTGGAAATGGGTGGTGTGATTGAGTTGTGAGTGTTAATTGGTTGGGCTTGCCTAGCAATTGTGTTGGGCGCCATCACGACCGGGATTGGGGTCGTGACAAAATTAAATTAATCAAAAATAGTTTATAACATAATTATTAATTGTAAAAAGTGATTCTATTGCATGAGAATAATTTAGAAATAATTATTTGGAATTTAAAAATATAAAGGACGAATTTCTGGTAAACAATAGTGCAAAATTAAATGTATGGGCTGTAATTGCAAAGTTATTGCAATTATATCGAAGGGGTGCAAATTTGACTATTTATGGAACTTTGGTCTTAATAGGACCATAAACAATAAATTAAATCAAGAAATGCCTTTGAAATCATTTGTGATGCAATTTTATAATTATTTATTGGAAATAAAATACTGGACAAATTAAAAAATATGGAACAATTATGGGAAAAAAATACCAATTTGTGTTAATGCATGATTTTGAAGGTATATATGCAACTAAAAATATTTCGAGAAAAATTGGGTATCAATAGCGAGCAATGGGTATATTTATTGACAGAGTTGGGCCAAGATCAAATGATTGACATCAAGGCCACAAAACCAACCACCGTTTCAAACTGACAAATTGTTCTTTGTTTGAAAGACATAAAACAGGTGCAATGCACAAGCAACCTTGCAAGAAGCAGTTGCTATAAAAAAGTAGCAGCGCAAGAGCTAAAAACAGCTTTGCAGCAATAACTCCAAAAAAGGGAAGTCCCCTCCGAAATTCTTTCCTGCATTTACCCATTCTGTGAAATTAAAAAAAAAAAAGAAAAAAGAAAAGAGAGGAAAAAATTATGGTGAAAATGAAAAAAAAAAGAGAAGAAAAATTCAAAATCATGGTAGTATAGGGTCTTCAATCCCCAGCTGCGTCTTTCCTAACACAGGGTCACACTCCCTAGTTGATTCCGGCATAATCCGATGACTTTTTCGGCATAACCCGATGATTTTTCCGGCATAACCCGATGACTCTTCCGTCATAACCCGATGACTCTTCCGGCATAACCTGATAACTCTTCCGGCATAACCCGTTGACTTTTCCAACATATGGTCCCACTCTTTAGCTGATACTAGCATAACCTAGTAATCTTTTCTAATATAGGGTCCCACTCCCTAGCTGATGCCAACATAACTTGGTAATCTTTTCCAACATAGGGTCACACTCCTTAGTTGATGCCAGCATAACCTAGTAATCTTTCCAACTTAGGGCCTCCAATCCCCAGTTGATTTCATTTTATATATACACGATCCTTATTTTTATTGCTTTCACTAAAGAAATAATTTAGATTTTTACAATAACTCACGAAATTTTTCTAGTAAAAACTGGGGCAGAAAAATTATCTTCGTTTTGTTTGTTTTGGTGTCTGAACAGGTTTTTACCGTAAGGCACGAGGTTTGAGATGACTAAAAGAAGAAGTCTCAATCCAAATAAAAGAAAAGAAGAACAAGAAAAGAACTGAACTCTAGGTGTAGAAGCGGAGAAAAGATATGGACTGATCAAGATATGATTGAAGTCACAAGCTTTGCGTTTCCCTTCTTGATCTGAAACGCTGAAGAAAAGTGAACCAGTTTTTGCAGCTAACGAGCATCAAGATTCAGATCGGATTCTGCAGGAAGAACCAGCCAAGACTCAAGATCAAGCTTCAGAAGGTTTATAGATAGGAATCTTGTAACTCGTAGTTGATAGGCTTAGTTAGCTAGTTTTTCATTTTTCATTTTTAATTTTTCATTTTGGTGTAATAAGGAGCTTAGCAAGCAGAAGCAGCAACAACAGCAGTAAAATTGCAGTTTCTTGGTAGTCTTAGCTACCAAAACTTCCAGAACTACACTAACCTGATTCCTTTATAGACAAGGATATGTAGGCAACCTCCGAAGCAAGGTTCAGTCAGACTTTTCCCAAAAAATACTTCCTAAGGAGTATCCATGACGAGTAAAAATCGCTCAAAATTGCTTATTTTATCTTTGCCCAAAAACTCTTCGTATTTCCGAGCAAAGAGGGGCAGCTGTGAGCATGTGATTTTCGCCCTATCCAAAATACTCTTATAGAATTAAAGAAAATAGACTTTTTCCAAATTTCTTTCAATTTTATAGGATTTTGTAGGATTTGTATTAATTGTTTGCATTTTTGTGCATGTTTAATTTTGATAAAATCATGAAAAATGCCCTAAAAAGTCAAAAATTACGTGCATCGCATATTAGTTTTTGTGTTCATATTTTAGGATTAATTTGTTGGTTAATTTCTTTATTGAACAGAAAAATCAAAAAAAAATTTTGTCATGTTACATTTTAGCCATAGCTTTAAATTAGTAATTTCATTAGTTTTAAAATTGATTGTTCAAAAATTAAAAATAGTTAATCAGATTTATTTCATAACTTAGATTTGATTTAAGACCTAATCTAGTTTTTTTAAATTAATTAATTTAGGATTTTTAAAATAAAAGAAAAAGAAGAAGAAAATACAAAAAAAAAAAAAGGGGGGGAATTAAAGAAGTGCTCGAAATTGGGCCAAATTTTAATAAGCCCAAAAGAATGCCCAAATCTGCCCCAGCCCAGCTCCCCATACCTGGTCCAGCCCTTCAGTAACACCCAAATGACGCCGTTTTGGCTTCATTTAATCCCAACCATTTATCTTCGATGATCCAACGGCTTGGAACTAAACCCCATTTCCCTTATAGCTGTCTGAAACCCTCCCCCCCCCCAAACCCCTAAATCATTTTCATTTCACATATCTCCCGTCTCAGAAAAGTAAACCCTAGCCTCCCTTGAACCCTCACCGTCTCCGCCCTTCTCTGCCGCCCAAAAATCGCCCTACGGCGGTGGAGCATCACCAGCTAACCCCAAAATTACACCTTACACTCCTCACACCCCCTAAGCACAAATCGACCATTAGTTTCCCCAGAATCCTACCTATTTTTCTTAATTTCAAATTTGAAATTATGAAGAAAAAAAACATAATCCGTTCCTAACTCTAATTTCTATGCTTCCAAGGCTCGATTCGACTCGATATTTGCGTTAAGAACAATTGATTAACGTTAGTCTTCGTTCGTTTTGAGAATCGTCGATTTCTGACCAAAACCACTGATGCTCGGCAAAGTTGGTCGCCTTCATCATTCTTTGAGTCGCTTCAGTTGTCGATTCATTCTGGCCAAAACCAGTACCGTTCCTCTTTCTTTTCCTTCCTTCGTTTCTGTTTTCTAATTTTTATTTTATTATTTACTTGTTTGAATTAGTTCTTATTATTTATTTGTTTGAATTAGTTCTTATTATTACTTGTTTGATTTAGTTCTTAGTTTGTTTAAGGTCAGTGTTCTAATTAGTTAGTTGCGTAGGTTTTAGGTTAATCAAGTTAAATTAACTAGTTATTAACTAATTTGCATATCTCTTAGGCTTATTACCATTTAATTGAATTTAGTTGTTAGTGATTGGGTACTTCTTAATTTTAGAATGTTCAAATGATTTGCTGGGGTAATTTGTAACAGTTTTTTACTTTGATGTTCGGTTCTAGTTTGGCCAATGAAGGCTTGGTTAGTCAAGGCCTAGGTTTGGCCATGGTTTGGGCCTGTCTTGGGCCATTTGGCCATGACAATTGGCCCAGACCTACTAGGAAAGTTCTAAAAGTGTACCAGCTGTCTAGAATTGACAAAGAACTTGTGAAAATATCTGAATAAGGACAGCTGTCCAACATCTACCCAATTTCAGTTATAAAAGATTCTTTTTCCCTGAAATTTAAGGGGTGGGGCTGAAGGGAATAATTTTTTTATTCTTTTCAACACATGGCACATTTAGTACCTATAAATAGAAACCTTTCCTCACTCATTAGATAGATTTTTCAGATCCTAAAAATACCCTAATAGTTCAGCTCTACCATTCTATTAGCAGATGATATAATTCAAAAAGAAAAAAAAAGTTAGAATAAATTTCTTGGAATTTCTGCTTTTGCTAAATCGAAATATGGACTAAGTTTGAAGTTGGGTACTGTTGTGTCTTGCTGTTGCTCTCTACTAATTTCTTGCTAAAGTTCTTACCTTGTTTTGTTCTTTATAACCAGATATGCCTTTGTGACGACCCAATGGGTCATCACCTATTTTTTATCCATTTCGTACTTCCGAGACCTTGAAAACCTCATTTAAGATTGCCTTGATTTGCGTGCGTAGTTCGGGCACGTAGCTGGAAAGCTTAAATATGAATTCTGTGAGAAAAATGCTAAATTTTGATATTAAAATGAATAAATTTGACTTTGGTCAACATTTTGGGTAAATGGACCCGGATCCGGACCCGTGATTTGATGGTCTCGAAGGGTCCGTAGGAAAATATGAGACTTGGGCGTATGCCCGAAATCGAATTCCGAGGCCCCAAGCCCGAGAAATGAATTTTTGTGTGAAATTATTTTCTAGAAATAATTAAGGAAATTGGAAATAAAATTTGATTAGAAGACTATGTTATCGGGCCCGTATTTTGGTTTCGACACCCGGTACAAGTCTTATATATGATTTAAGCACTTTCTGTAAAGTTTGGTTGAAAACGGACGTCGTTTGACGTGTTTCAGACTTAAAATAGAAATTTGATGTTTTATGAAAATTTGGAAGAAATCATTGATTTTGAGGATTAATTCGATGTTTATGATGTTACTTTGGCGATTTGATCGCGCGAATAAGTCCGTAGAATATTTTTGAGGTTGTGTGCATATGTGGTTTGGAGCCCCGAGGGCTCGGGTGAGTTTTGGATAGGCCGTGGGTTGCATTTTTGGACATGAAAATTTGCTGCTATAACTGACTTGCAGGCTTCGCATTTGCAAAGCCTGTCTCGGAATTGCGAAGGTCCGCTCGCAAATGCGAGATTTGCGAGGCCTAACCCCTATCGCAAATGCGATGATAAGTTTCGCAAATGCGAAAGCTGGGATTTCGCAAATGCGACTTTGTGGTTCGCAAATGCGATGTCCTCAATTTTCCTCATGGTTCGCAAATGTGAACGAATGTTCGCAATTCCCCTAACTGGTCGGGGTTCGCAATTGTAAACCTCAGTTCGTATTTCCCATATCTAAGGCCCAGCATATTTTATACTTAGTCGAATTTGAACCATTTTTTACCATTATTTCAAAACACAAACTCCTTGGGCGATTTTTCAAGAACAAATTTCCTTCCAAATTATTTGTAAGTCAATTTTTACTCAATTCTTTCAATCATTTAACATGTTTTCAACTTAAAATCAATGATTTCATGGGTGAAATTGGGGGTTTTGGGTAGAACCTAGGTTTTTCTAAAATTGGGGATTTGGACCTCAATTTGAGGTCCGATTTCAAAACAAATCATATATTTGGGTTCGTGGGGGAATAGGTAACCGGGTTTTGATTCGAACTTCAGGTTTTGACCACATGGGCCTGGGGGCGATTTTGGAATTTTTGGAAAAAACTTTGGAAAATTCATCGTTATGCATTCAAATTGATTCATTTAGTGTTTATTAAAGCAATTAAGAAATTTGTGGCTAGATTCGAGCGGATTGGAGGTGGAATTACGGGGTAAAGCTATAGTTGAGGCTTGAGTTGAATTCAAAGCATCGAGGTAAGTGTTTGGTCTTCGGACAAGAGGGGTTGCTCTGATGATAAGCAACCTCCACTTCCAACCAAAAGGTTGTGAGTTCGAGTCTCCCCAAGAGCAAGGTGGGAAGCTCTGGAGGGAAGGATGCCGAGGGTCTATTTGAAAACAGCCTCTCTACCCCAGGGTATGGGTAAGGCTTGCGTACACACTACCCTCCCCAGACCCCACTAAGTGGGATTATACTGGGTTGTTGTTATTGTTATTGTTATTGTTATTGAGGTAAGTGTTTGGTCTAACCCTAGCTTGAAGGAATAGGAGTTGAGTCTTGTTTGCTACTTGCTAATTGTCGAGTACGATGTATAGGCATGGTGACGAGTATCTATACATTGGTGTCTAGCATGACCGTGAGTCTCTATATTGCGGATATTCTGATTTGGTTGTATCTGCCATGCTTAAATGATGATTTCTATATGTTGCAAAGAGCATGTGAAATAAATTGTGATCTTTGAACTTTAAGGAGCATCGACTCGAGTTGTAATGCGAGTTGTGAAAGTATACGAATTTATTGAACCCCTTTGGAGCAATGAAACAAGTGGTAAAATGAGTTGTGAAGTGAAAGTGAAAGAAAGAGAAAGAATTACTATAATGTACACTTGCCGGGTAATTGTTGCTTTATTAATTATCTCCCTTGCTGGGATGTTGAGATTATTATTTGTTGTTCCCTTGCCGAGATTAATTATTTAATTGTGTTCCCTTGCCGGGATTTCTATTATAAATTTGTTAATTCCTTTGCCCTTGTTTGTGATCGTTGTTTGGGTGAGGAAGAGTGTTAAAGCACAAAGAGTGATGTTGTTTATTATTTGTTTATTGTGAGGAAAGAGTGTAAAGCACGAAGGGTGATGCCGTGCCGCATGATGTACCATTCCGTGTTGATTCTATTGATTATATGTGAGGAAAGAGAGTAAAAGCATGAAGGGTGATGCCGTGCATATTTTATTATATCATTGCTTGATGAGGATGAGAGTAAAAGCATGAAGGGTGATGCCGCGCACTTATTGCCGTTTGTAATAATTTCTTATTATTATTAGTTCAAGTACATTTAATTGTCTCATTCCACTATCACTATGATTCTTTATGTTGACATTTCCTTTTATTGTGTTGCTTGTTATTATTGGATCAAGGCAGTCTCGTGCTACTCGTGTCTTGAATTTATGCCATAATTACTACATGTTTATGCGATTTAATTGCTACTTGACATTCGACACATTAAATACTAAATTTTCTAATTACTCCTTAAAGCCCATAATTAATTGCTACTTGTCATTATTTATTTTTCTCAATGAATCATAATTATTGTGTACTTGTTATCTTATGAATTCGTATTAATTGTTGCGTTTATTAGAGTAAATTTCATTTGGAAGAACTGTTGATGTAATGAAATGGGAGCAGGTGGTATGCCTACCATGAGATTTGATGAAATGGGAGCGGGTGGTACGCCTACTACGAAAACATTGAGAAACGGGATCGGGTTGCACGCCTGCAACGAGATGTGTACAGACAGTGAAATCTGCTTTTATTTTCCTTATCCATAATAGAGATAATTTATTGATGTTCCTTATTATTCTCTTGAATTTTTGTATTATCTGTTATCCCCGAAGCATATTATTTTAAATAGTTACTCTTGTTACTTTTCCGCTGTAGATATATATATATATATATTACTGCACAAGTTTATGTGGTATTCCTGTCTAGCCTCATCACTACTTTGCCGGGGTTAGGCAAGGCACTTACCAGCACATGGGGTCAGTTGTGCTGATACTATACTTTGTGCTCTTTTGCACAGATCCAGATACCGGACAGCAGTAGTAGCTCAGGAGCCATCCTTCAGTCCTCCGAGACACCAAGGTAGCCTAGCAGGTGTCCGCAGGCCCGGTGTCTCCTCTATCCTTATTTGTGTTTTGTTATCTCTTGTATTCGAGACAGACAATGTTACTCTCTTTCAAACGGTTGTATGTAGTAAATCTTAGTAGTCCGTGAATGTTGTGACACCAGTTCTGGGTAGAGGGATATGTGAATCTTCCTTATTATCTTGGTTTATTTCGTTTAAGTCTTCCGCTAAATTACGAATTTCATTGTTGTTTAATTTTTTATTTCTTGCTAAATTAATTGGTAAAAATGGATCTAAAACAAAAGTACTTGTGGATTTTAAATATGTGGCTTGCCTAGCTTCTATGAGTAGGCGCCATCACGACCCCCGAGGATGGAAAATTCGGGTCGTGACAGCCTTGGACCTTGAATAACATGTGAAATGCAAGCATATTTTCTCCTACCAAGATGTATTTTGTGATCTGAAAATTTTATTTAATATTAAATTTTGTTTTCTTGTTTACATGTATTCCCTCATGCTTATGTAGCTCTTAGTAGGTTTCTTAGCTTTGCTGAATATTTTGGATCTGTTTGATAGTTAATAGTCTAAGCTAAGAACTCATGTATGAATGTTCTAATGTAGCTCTTAGTAGGTTATGTGATGTATATGTTCAAAATGGCAGTATTTGAGTGCTGAGTACACTCTGTTAAATTATTTTCAGCACTATCGATGTAATTATATTTGAGTTTGATGTGATTTGTGTATAGTTTAAGGTTTAATCTTACATTGCTATTACTAAATGATTGCCAAAGAGTTATGGCCTACAATGTAGATATTTAGCACTTTGGTTCTTTTATAATTTGCGCAAACGTCTGGGCACACGTGAATTAGGGTAATTTTAGCCTCAACAGGCTTTAATGTTAAAGGTTTTTTGTAAAAAGAGTTGGGCCTGGTATTGGCCCAAGTGGGGCTGCCTAATCAAAACAAGGCCTCTTTATGACCTTAATGTTGAAGGCTCTTTGATAAAAATAGTTGGGCCTAGTGTTGGCCATATGAGGCAGCCTGGTTAAAACCAGGCTCAACGTGATTAGGCCTTTGACTTCTTTCATTTTTGGGCTCACCTTCGAGCCCGATCGACTTCAGAATTTTCATTCATTAGGCCTTCTTTTCATATAATAAAAATGGTTTTTAACATTGAGGGCTTTTCTTTAAAAAAAAAAAAAATTGGGCCTGATATTGGCCCAAACGGAGCTTCAAAGTCAAAATCGGTTTCGCCTGTTCCCTTGTCTTCATTCCTGGGCTCAATTACGAGCACCGGGCATATTTTCTTCACAATCTTCTTTTAGATAATGTAATGGGCCTACTGCTGGCCCAGTTCTTCTCAAATAATTAAAGTCTTAACTTATCTTTTAATGCATACTTACGATTAGCAGCTTTATATTGAAATTCAAGTTAGATTAAACATGAACTTTTGTAGTTTTCTTTAGGTGCAATTAATAAATCATCGTGATAATGGGCACGGTTCCCGTGACATAGTTACTATGCTTAATTTTCCAAATTCGGGTGTGCATTTCATGTGACCCGATCATAACAACTTTGAACAATAATAAAATAAACATATCGCAAATCGCGGGTGCATTTTATGTAGCGTGGTTTGCGGTATGTTCCAAAACGGTAAGTGTACGACAATAGTAACTTGTTCAAGAAATAATTTCATAAATCCTAAAATAGTTTATAATGTTAAAAATACACAATAGATTTAAAACACGTAGTAAATCAGATAATTAGGCCAATTATTAATAGTTAAGCGACCGTGCTCGAATCACGGAACCCGAAAATGCCTAACACCTTCTCCCGGATTAACAGAATTCCTTACCTAGTTTCCTGGTTTCACAGACTTTTTAAATAAAGTCAAATTTCTCCTCAATTTGGGATTTAAAATAACCCGCTAACTTGGGACACCAAATAAATTATTCCAAGTGGTGACTCTAAATTAAATAAAATAATCTCATTTCGATTAATATCACTTTAATTGAAAAAACTTGTCCTATCCCCTTCGGGTAGAAAAAGGAGGTGTGACAATATGTATGAAGAGGGAGAGGAAGATGAAATGTTACAACAATGTCGGGCTGAGGCAGCAAAAAGAGGTGATTTATCACCTATGCATAGCGGAAAAAGTAATAAGTCCCATACAAGGAAGAAGAGTTGGGACGGCAAGGTGAACGAGGAAGTAAGCATTAGGCTACCCCCAATGAGAGTTTTCAAAAAAAACAGGCTGCCCCAACTACGTCTACAAGGTCCAACCGTTCCAAAAAGGAAGCATGAATTTTGAAAAAAATATTGAAGAAGTTTGATAAAGATGACAAAGTTGAAGAATTTACAAGTTTGGACAAGAAGGGACATGACTCTAATTACTACTACATCTTATTCTACCATTTTATTAGTAGAGTCATTTCTAATAGCATCACAGAGTATGTAATAAAATCTGTGATGATCATAGAGTACTTAGTTCTTAGTAGTTCGTATTTTCTTCATGCTTGCTAGTAGAAGAGGTTTTTTTTATGCCTCAATAGGATTTGTAAGGTAAGGTCTAGTCCAGTATGTGTTTGCTTATATCCTATGCCTTTGGGAATATATCCAAACGGCTATGAGATTATATGCCCTCATGAAACTTTGTCGACAGCTACACCATGACCCTGTACATGAGGCTGCCATAATAAGGAAATGTGAGGCACAAATGAGTGATTATATAGCCAAGGCATAGAGGCAACACTACTGTATCTTTTGCCCCCTTACTTGTACTCTTCCTTTGTGGCTTTATTTTTATTTTTGTTAATAAAACTAGCCCTGGGCACCTCGCCTAGTGGATTTGTTAAAATAGAAAATCAGGTTACTGATAACCAAATTTACTTAACTTTCCCAAAAATGCGAGAATAAAATAAATGATCGAAATGATAAGTAAATGAAAGAAAGCTTATTGTTGATTGGTGATTAGTCATGTATTTACAATTCGTTATCTTGGATCTTATTTTAAAAAATATTATTTATCAATATGAAGATTTGAGTATCTTAATTCAAAGTTCTAAAATATTTTTATTGTTAAAAAATAGATAGTCTTACTTTCTATTTTTATAAGGATTGAGTATTTTCTTTTTCTTTTTTCTCTAAACTTCATTATTGTCTAAGCGAAAATAAGATAGTAAATCTATAACTAAAAATATTTTTTGGGCCCCAAAATTTAGGAGGTCTAAAGCAAAGGCTTTACTAGCCTCCTCCTTGATCCACCCCTATAACATATCGGTAAGAGTTTAACTTTATATTCAGTATAAATAATTTTTACAGTCATTTTTACCTATTGAAGATAAGGCTGTACATTTTGGCGGTCCCGGGCCTAAATGGGCCAAACGGGCCGGGCCTGGCGGGCCTGGGCCTG